>CATIWJ010231023.1:0-23295 GCA_949640765.1 Croton laevigatus | reverse complement strand
TTTTTATATAATTATTTATCATATTAGTAAAATTCAAATTCAATTTTAATAAAAAATAATATTTTAATTATTAATTAATAAAATTTAAATTCAATTCTAATAAGAAATAATATTTTAATTATTAACTAATAAAATTTAAATTTAAATTTAATAATAAATATTATTTTAATTATTAATTAATTAAAATTAAATATATTCTTATAAAAAATGCTATATAATTATTCATAATTAATATATTATATTAATTTTTTATAAATTAATAAGTGCAATTGATTAAAAATTAAAATTATTATATAGTAATCACTTTAAAAACGATAGTGTAATTGAAACAATGGAACTACACTTCTGAATCGGGTCTACAGAACTACACATCTCATGGTGGAGCTATAAAAATTAGAAGATTCGATTTTGCCGCTTCATTTAAACCAACAGTTTTCTTCCCTAATACTCTTCTCTTTATTCACACTTCTGAATCGAAAATGAGTCACAGTTCCTCTCATTCCGCCAATTCAAGCCAAAGATCAAAACGAAGCTTCAACAATTCCTCTTCAAATTGTAGTAAAGGAAGTGCCAAAAAGACCAAAAGTAGCAACCAAAAAACCCTAGGCATGGCATGGGGCGCCAATTCTCTTTCCTCTTCTCGCTCCTCCTTTCGCAGTTCTCCTTTCTCCGATTTTGGCAGGTTCTCTCTCTTTCAGTTGGTTTTGATTATATTTCGGTTTAAATTGTCATATGTTGAGTTCATTTGGTCCTTTCTGTTGATAATTTATAGAGCTTGATTTGTATGTGATTTGTATTCAAATGGGTTTTTTTTTTTGTTTTAATCGGTTTTTAGCTGATTTGAAATTGATCAGTTTTGGTGATTTTGAATGTAGCTATATGTCAGAGAAGAATCGAAAACTTCAAAATCAGTTCAATGCGGAGGCTTCAACTTCTGCTGATGGCGGTTCCGTTTCAGGGAAGCCCATTTTTGATGGGATATCCATATTTGTTGATGGTTTCACAATTCCTTCGAGCCAGGTTTAGTTGTTAATAAGTTCCTGTTAACCTCAGTATGTTTACTGAGATTTTTTTTTGTTGTTGATTAATGCAAAAGGAAAAAGTTGAAGGGTTTTTATTCCCCCTCTAGGATTACCATATGAAGTACATATTTGATTTATTTAGATGTATTATTAGATTTATTCTTAATTCTTCTTGGAAATGGACATTGTTTGCCATGAATCACTACCATATAATTTTTTAGAATGTATCTGCAAATCCATGTTCATAGCATTTTCATGTTTCTGAAAATTTGTTACAATTATTTCAACATTTTTAATTCCATAGGGTTGGTTATTCCTGAAGCAAATCTTATAGTAGCGGATAAACGTTGAATCATGCCAGTAAGGCTGCATGTTTAAAACCATTTTATAGTTAACCTAAACATGAAACTATCTTTTGAAAATGATTCTTCAAATAAAATGCACCTGCAGATAAAATGAATTCCATATGCATTTATTCCAAATGGCAGTTGAATGGTGTCTGAATTTTTAAGTCTGGTTAGGAACTGCGAGGCTACATGTTGAAATATGGTGGCCGATTTGAGAATTATTTTTCAAGGCGTCGTGTTACACATATCATTTGCAGCAATCTTCCCGATAGCAAAATCAAGAACCTGAGGTTTATAATGGTGTATTACTTTAGTTTTCTGAAACAGCTAGACGTGGTAGTAAATTTTATTTGTATTGTTGACAATTCTAATGCAGGTCTTTCAGTGGTGGGCTGCCTGTTGTCAAACCTGCGTGGATCTTGGATTCTGTTGTTTCTAACAAACTTCTGAGTTGTAAGTTCTTGTACTTTTTTTTTTTTTTAAATTTTTATGTGAATTTATAATTAGTGATGATATAGCTAGAAAAATAAATATTACAGAAATGAATATATTAGTTGATTTATAAAGTACTTTAGGGTAGCTGTAACATTTGGAATTTTTATCCTATTTAATTGAAATTAACACTTTAGTACCTTTGTTTTTATTTCTTTACTTTTTGCTATGTGTGTTTGTAGGGCTGGAACAATGTATATGTTTTTGGGTATGAGTGGAACATGAATGGTAGCTTGTGCATTTATATGTTGGAATAGTACCTGGCCTATTACTTTACAAAATAGAATATTATTATTGCTCAGCAGAAAAATAAAATCATCTCTACTATCTGGTCGGTCTGATTTACATTTTAATAATCCAATATCATTATGTCTGGCACTTCTATTACTAACTGTAAAGAATCTGGGCCTAACTTACCTAAAAACCCAAGTTAACAGGTAAGGATGCCCAGCCTTATAAACACTACATCCTCCTCACTCCTATCCAATGTGGGATTCCAACACTAACATACCACTGAATTTTAAAGATGTGAAAATCTTTCTATGATTTTTCAATGATCTACAATATCGATTGGAGACAATGATATGAATGCAGATGCATAAATCATACTTGCATATATTTTACTGATTTTTTTAATACTGGAAAATTGGGTTGGGGTTGATATTCCCTCTAGCCCAAAGTGACTAGTGCTTTTTTTGTTTCTATTTGTCCAAATTGAGAGAATAACATACACTTTATTTTTTTCTTATTCCTTGTGATATGGATTTATTTTGTTGCTTCTAGGGGTTCCATACGAACTTGAGCAGCTTGCTAATAACCAACCAAAGTTGTCAGCCTTTTTTGCTATGAAAAACAGACCAGTTGCTGACGATGTATTGGATGTTGCTCGTTGTCAAGTAAATATGGACCGATCTTTGGAGGTTGGCACATCACAGAATAACTTATCAGAACAGTGTGATACCGTGAAAGATGTACAGAAAAAGGTTTGTGAATACGAGGTTCCTAATCGTGAGATTGGGGAGCCAAGTAATAGGAGTGGAAATGCTTCAGAAATAAAAATGGCGGAGCTAAGTGAGACAGAGGATGAAAACAGTGTATACAATGAGCCTAATTCCTGTCAAATCTCTGTGTCAGTCAGCAACTATAATTTAGATAGTCATGAGGAAAAATCACCAAATCCAGCAATAGCTGGGCCTTCTTATCGACGTCATTCAACTCTTGAAGATCCCAATTTCGTGGAGAATTACTTTAAGGTACCAATATGAAAATGTACCTGTATTTCAATTTTTATTTTCTTGTTATAAGTTGTATTACTGTCTGTTGAATGTATATACTTCTGCAATTAGTTTTTCTTTCTATTATTTACATCTTTTAAAAATTGAAATAGAGGCTCATCATCAGTATATCAGGATTTTAGTCATTAATTCCTTCATTAGTGATCATCTGGTTGAATTGTAATGCAAACAAGTATTACTGAGCAGAAGTTAAAAACTTTAATGTTAAAAATGGAATATAACATAATGATTCTGCTTATTCTCTTTATAATATAGTTTGTTAAGAACTAAAGGATTGATATGCTTCTTTTGTTACACTTGCCAAAATTTTATGATTATGAAGCCTTTGAAAATGAAGAATGATCAGTAAATTTGGTTTTAAAGCATCTTGCCGATTTTTTCCTCTTTCAGATTTGACATAACCATGGTGCTATTTGCTGTTTGCTTAATATTACTGAGTTAATGCTTTCTAATGATGTGGCCTCTGGATGAATTAATGTTATCTTCAGCTACCTTGATACCAACTTTCAAATGTATTGCTATCACTGATTCCCGTTACAGCATCAAATAGTTTCTAATTTAGGTTCGCTAGATATGTATTCCTTGTACCATATTTTCAATTAATGCGCCATAAAGAAATATACTGTATTCATTCTGATGACATGAATGCTTGGGATTGACATGTGCTTCTGCAGACATAAGGCTATAAATCATGAATATACTTACTTGATAGACTGTCATTGTCACTCAGTTACATAAATCATGGGCAGCATGTATACATTCAGTGATCAAATCAAATATTGTATATCGTGGTACAATAATTGGTGATATGCTGAGCATGCTTTTCTTCTGCAGAGCTCAAGATTGCATTTTATAGGAACTTGGAGAAACAGGTACCGAAAGCGTTTTCCAAGCTTATCTAATGAGTTTAGGTGCAAAAGCTCAACTATTGGTGCTTCTGATAGTTCTCAGAAGATTACTATCATCCATATTGACATGGTACTTTTATTTATTGATTACCTGATTTTATAATTTTCTATATGAAATACTTTAGCATCCATGTGCTATGCATAATTAATTTGAGAAGCAAATTGCTAATGATTAAATCATTAAAGAAGTAAGAAAGGGTGTTTGGGTGGGACACAGAGCAGAATAGATGAAATGGTGGTAACAATGAACTAAAAATGTCTTCTTCAGGATTATCAAATTCAAGTCATAGTATGAATGTGGAAATGAATTTTATTTATTTGGCAAATGGACAGACAGGAAAAGGAAGTAAGATACAAGAGTTCAAATCATATAAAGCAATTGAAAATTAGGAAAAAAAAAATGAAAACAGTAAAGAAAAAGGAGAGAATCCTCTTGATGGTTTGCAAGGGAAGCATTTGAATTCGAGGTTTAATAAAAATATAAGTTACTCCTTGTTTGTAGGTGGCAGAACTCCTAAAGTTCTTAAGTTGCAATATTATTAATATTTGCCAAATGTTAGTCCCCTTTTGTATTCTTTAGGTTGACTTCATGTTCACATTAGTCTTTTGATTTTTAAGTTTGTTTACACTTCAGTCCTTGAGTTTTTCCAAATGATAGTCTCTAAAATCTCAGTTTTCTTGTTGACGGTAACTTAGGATGAAAAATCACGTTTTTAATTGTGATTACTCTTCTCCTTGGGCTCAATATTACAAAATACCTTTTCTTTTTCCTCATTTGACTACTTGCACTAAGATTCAAGGATCAAGGTAATTTTGCAAATATAAATCCCATCCCATTGCAACATTTCTGCTGGGTTATCTCCCCATATATACATGTGTATATATATATATATATATATATATATATATTGTTGTTTCAGGCTATTAGTGAGGAGCTATTCTCTCTCACACATACTTTTCATTATGAAGAGTAATGCTGCATATATACGAAGAGTAATGCTGCATATATACAAAGAGTATAAGAATAAATAATAAGAAGACTAAATTACCCTTACGGAAAATATCCTACTGTACACACTACTACTCACAACAGTTGTGAATTGTGGTATCCATGTCTTCATAGTTAGGTGTCCTGTAGTTTCTCACTTTCTCTCTACGGTTAAGATTGTTTTTCCTGTTCTTTTGCTGTCTCTGGAATTGTGATTCCATTAAAGAAAACAATCTGAGAAAAGATTCTGAACTGCAGAATCATTTCATAAGCATTGATGGCTCTGTCATGCCATTTGTATGCATTTTTGGAACATGAGCCATACTACTAATTGTTTAAGCAGAGAAATGATTTGTTGGAAGCAGAACCTTCAAGTGGTTTTGAGAGTTCACGGACCTAATAAGGGTAAAGTGCCCTGCAAAAGCACCCTGCCACCTTCCCAACCTGTATCATATTGATAGACATAATTTGTTTTCAATCATTCTGAGATTTAGTCCAGGTGTTACATTGATGTTTGTTTCAGAGGTCTGCCCTTCCCTATTATTCTGGATATTTTGAAGTATTCCCAGCTTTCCCTCATTATGTTTTGCTTTCTTGTGCATCCAATAACACTAATTTGATTTACAGGACTGCTTTTTTGTCTCGGTGGTCATTCGAAACCAGCCTGATTTATGCAATAAGCCTGTGGCTGTATGCCATTCAGACAATCCAAAAGGCACTGCTGAAATCTCCTCTGCCAACTATCCTGCCCGCAAATATGGTTTGTTTTATGCTTCTCAGTTCTCAGTGTTTGTCATCATTCTATTTATTCGGAGGGTGTTTATTTTGTATTCAAGTAATATCTCTATCCCTATTCAGGAGTTAAGGCTGGAATGTTTGTCAGAGATGCCAAAGCCCTTTGTCCACATCTTATCATTTTTCCTTACAATTTTGAAGCCTATGAAGAGGTAATTATCATTTAGACACTCAATTTGTATTTAAATTCTCATTGATGAAGAAGAAAATTTGTGTTATATTCCTTCATGTTGTTCTCAATTCTGCAGGTAGCTGATCAGTTTTACGATGTCTTACACAAGCATTGCAACAAAGTGCAGGTCGCTCATGAAAGCACATTTTTCGAATACTTGTAATCGTTTGGTTGCTTATTTGTTGATAATGTTGGCTATCTTTTTGTCATAGGCTGTGAGCTGTGATGAAGCATTTTTAGACGTCACAGACTTGGGAAAGGGAGATCCTGAGCTTGTGGCTTCATCAATACGAAATGAAATTTTTGAGACAACAAGGTGCACTGCAAGTGCTGGAATAGCTGATAATATGCTCTTGGCCCGTCTTGCCACTAGAACTGCTAAACCTGACGGTCAATTCTACATTCCTCCTGAAAAGGTGCTGTTGTGAATTGTTGCTTTATTGTATTTTGCTCCTCGTGACTTTCGCTCCTCGTGACTTTCAAATTTGTATACACTTGTATGTAAGGCCTGATAATTTTGTTGACATATTCTATTTACACAATTAATGCATAACTTTATGTAAGTTATCATTACTATTTCACTGATTAAATTGGTCTGACCATCTTAGGTGGACGAGTATTTGAATGAGCTTCCAATTAAGGAACTTCCAGGAATAGGGTACGTTTTAGAGGAGAAGTTGAAGAAGCAAAATGTTTTGACTTGTGGACAATTGCGCCTGATCTCTAAGGTCAATCAACAGAAGCATGATTTTCTTTATTTATGTTTTGACTCTAACTCACCTTGTAAGAAATATCACTAGTCAAGTAGCTGAATTGATGATTTACTTATCATTTTTTTATCAGATTATCTACAAAAAAAAAGACTAGTTAA
Organism: Croton laevigatus; assembly: GCA_949640765.1. Lineage (NCBI taxonomy): Eukaryota > Viridiplantae > Streptophyta > Magnoliopsida > Malpighiales > Euphorbiaceae > Croton > Croton laevigatus. The sequence goes on along the minus strand of CATIWJ010231023.1, from coordinate 16,405 downwards.
CCATCATTAGGTAAAAGGACTTGTGAATGTTCCATTACTCAATCATTGAAGTTTATATTGAATAAATAATATTAGGGGAATAGTATAAATATCAAGCACATTTAAGTCACTTGAGATTATTACAGGAGATATGTGATGCTCTCTTAACCTCTACATCCAAGATTTATAATGAGCTCAATAACAAGCCAGCTTGCAAGCCTTAACATGCGGAGCTTCCCCTAGCTTGAGCTGGGTTTGTTATTAAATGAGCCTAAAAGTAATGTTCTGCTTGTTTTGTTTAGAAAATGACTTAACCGAGAGCTTCTGGTTTTTGCGAACAAGTTGTTTTATTTACTCTACATATTTTCAATGAAAAGAAAAAGGGAAATGTCTTATAACAGTCATCTTTTGTCATCTGGAATGATGTTAAATCATTAGGGATTATTGATTTTTTTTTTTTTTTGGCGTGCTTGATCTTTTCTGATACATATAGCAACTAGAAAGGGCTTATGAGGTTCTTTTATACACTTGAAAAATGCAGTTTCCTATTTCATATGTAGATGATTTTACTTATAATAATCAGCATAAGGAAATACTCTAGTATTTTACTGCTAATGTTTCATGGAATCTATAGGACTCCCTCCAGAAGGAGTTTGGCATAAAAACTGGAGAAATGCTTTGGAGTTATTGCAGAGGAATAGATAACCGACTCGTCGGAGAAATTCAGGTCTGTCAAAGACTTAAACTATTTGCATGTTTTGAAGTTTATTTTTCTTAAGCTCTTTTGTCTAGATGAGTCTATGTTCATAACTTCTCTTTGTGATGCATATTTGCCATTTTCTTAGCACCTGTGATGGTTTGCAGGAAACCAAGTCTGTAGGTGCTGAAGTGAATTGGGGTGTCAGATTCAAAAATTCACAAGATGTTGGTATTCTTATGCACTGTTAAAGATAGTTTCTCTCCTTTCTGTTTTCTTCTACTACTAAAAAATTAAATCATTCTATAAATGTTAATCCAGAGTCAGCAGTTCTTATTAAGCCTTTGCAAGGAGGTCTCATTGCGCTTGCAAGGATGTGGATTGCAAGGGCGGGCCTTTACCCTTAAGGTATATTTTCCCCACCCTGAACCTTTTTATTTTTTTTTATTTTTATGGGAAGAGTAATATTTTCGTGCCAGTACTGTTTTGCATACATGGCAGGCCTCATCATTTTTTTTTTTTTTGAGTTATGAAGGTGTTGTCGTTTGATTGCCTATATTATAGAGTGATTCTTTGTTTTGGTTTTTTTTTTTTTTTTTCTCTCATGGTACAAATTGATTACTTTGATTGTCATTTGTGCAGATAAAGAAGAAAAGAAAAGATGCCGGGGAGCCTACAAAGTACATGGGTTGTGGTGTTTGTGATAATCTGAGCCATTCAATGACGGTAACTATGACTGAAACATGTCTATTTGTATGTGCATACACATGCACAGGACATATGAAACCGTGTATAATGCAGACATTGAAATGCATTTCATTTTTTTCATCGGCGTTTCATTATTTATAAGTTGTTTGACATGACAGATTCCAATGGCTACTGATGATGTCAATGTGCTTCAGAGGGTGACAAAGCAACTGTTCAGTTATTTCCACTTTGGTAAGTCCGTTTGCTCAGTTTTATTTGTGTTTCCCTTGGGTGCAAAGCAAGAGCCATTTCTTGGAAAAAGAACTGAAATGACTTTCTAGTTTTTCTACAGCACTTTACCTTTTGTATTTACTTTGTTCTTTGAAAACAATATTGTCTGTTGTCTTGAGAAATTCAAATATCATTTTTTTGTTATTATATATAATTATTTAAGTTAGAAAAGCTAGATTTATCTTTGGAGGTCTCATCTCTCCCTTCATATGGACTTTGAAGCCTTAGTGAAAGCTGTTCAGAAAAATGTGAGCATACAAAAGTTGACTTGATAAATGCAGCCTTTCTATTTTCTAAGATTTATGGTGCGATAAGAAACAACATTGTTGGATATAATTGTTGTTTCACTTGTCCTTGTTCAGCTTCAGTTGGGGAATGTATAATTAATTTGGACTGCTTGTGAACTGATTTTCATCATTTTGGGTTTATTATGCAGATAGCTTGATCTCTTTTCTCACCTCAGCACATTAACTTTTTTAACATTTTTTGTCTGCCTTGTGTTGTAATCTCTAAAATGAGCATTCTGCTAGTACTTCCAAGTGGGAATGGTTCAATTAGTGCTGACCTTTGGATTATCTTGCATAGACGTTCAGGACATTCGTGGGGTAGGGCTGCAAGTTTCCAAGCTGCAAAACACAGACATTTCTAAGCAAGGTATGTTGTTTCTGGTTTTGAAAATAATTTATTTCAATTTCATAATGCGAGACTTATGTTTTCCATTATATTTTGCCTCTTGGTTAATTAAGTGAGAGGGAATTATATATATTGATTATACAGTTTTCCCTTTCCTCTCCATGTTATTTTATTCAAAGCTGTTGATTTCTAACTGTGTGTGATAATTTTATTAATTTTTTCATATATTTTATTTTGTTTAGACATAGTATATGTTCAATATATTGTCTTTGTTTCAAGGGCTTGAAAGGAATTCTTTGAGATCCTGGCTTACCTCTGCCTCAGCAACAAAGGAAGAAGGGAAGAGTATCAATAGTATATCCAATGAAAGTTCTAATTCAGGTAATTGGATTATCTTGTAGTGAATTGTAAGGTATATAACTTAAATTGTTTTTATGGAAAGTTGCCAAAATCTAGTATTCTTTTGCAAACATGATGTATATAAAATATGAAGCCAAGTTTGTTTGTTATGAAGAAGATTGAAACATCCAATCCCTAGGTCTGAGGTTTCCTACTTCTGAGGTGCTTGGTGGTTTGCTGAAATTTTGAACAAGATACTTTGCAGTTTGCACTGTATAATAGTGGGTGCTGACAAACAAGGGACTTGCCTATGAGGGGATCTGGGCCCCTATTAATTTTGTTCTATTTTCTTTGATTTGATTAGAATTTACTTATGGTAGTAATTTCATTTTTCGGATCCTGGGCAACAGAACACCTAAGCTAAACTATTTCTCACTGTTCTGTTCTTTGTGCTTAAATTACTTTTAACTTTTTAAAGATGTAACCTTTTTTTAACATCTTTCAGTTCCACCTCCCCTTCATGATCTGGATATGGGAGTTATAGGAAGTCTTCCACCAGAACTTTTTTCAGAACTAAATGACTTTTATGGAGGGAAGTTAGCAGATTTCATTTCCCAAGGTAAAGGCAAAAGTGAAAATAGAAGTGGTTCTTCATGCATTCCTTCTCTTGAACGAGAAGAAGGTGATTTTTCTTACCATATAGCTTTTGTAATATGTCATACTAGTGCCTCATGGGCTCCTTTGGACTCCTTTCTTAGGCACAACATGTTATGGGAAGGAACCTCTCAAAACTAACATTTTTGGCCCGTGCAGAATATTGGTGGAAAACAAGGTAATAATTTTAATTATTCTTCCCATATGTTTGTGCTGTTTTGCCCTTGCTAATCAGGCAGCCACACTATGCATGGTTTTTGTCTCCAGTTTGTCCTGGACTGCAGATGTTAATTGACTAGTGACTATATTTTATATAGCCGTTTAGTGATCATATGTTTTATATGCCTTAGCCGTAGGTAGTTGATAATAATATCTTAGTGAAGAAGTATAATTTTTACGTGAAATTCTTACCTGACATGAGCATGGAAATGATAGTTTTTTTCTTTGATGTTGTGTCATGATAAATGCATAAATTTACCGTCGCTCAAATTCAAGTTATAAGCTTTTGTGAATTTGAGTTATGGAGTAATCGTTAATAATTACAAGGGCGTTTTTAGTATTTGTTTTGGGACAGAATATTTTGTTAGTGGTGCATTTCGTTGTTCAATTTTGTCAATATTTATTGTAATGATCAAAATTATAAAATAATAACTCATAATCCCATTAGAATAATTTTATGTTGTATATTGGTCTCTTATCATTTAATTTTGTGAACAAATAATGCAGAATATTTAACTATTTTTGACATTATTTCTAATCTTCTCAATTTTTGGTTGTGGACCTGTCACTAAATTTTACATTCTTACTCATTTATCCTTATCCTCTGAGGACTTTTTGATTTCTGTTTTTAAATGAGTCTCCGTCACTTTTTTTTCTGTTTGCGTTTCAATATTTCTGAACCTTGATTTCATTGTCGTCTTCTTATTTCCCCATTGGTTTTTCTTTGAATTTCTGTTTTGTGTGAAATTCAATGGAAATGCTGATTGCCTTTGAGTCTCATATTCATCTTGAATAAAACAATAATTCTTAGCTCATAATTGACTGAAATGATAGAGATGGGATATATCCGGTGTTTAGTGTTTCCTTATAAGCTTTGGTACAAGAAATTCTTCTGTTTTAGTGAAAGCAGAATGGGATTAACAACTTATTCTTAATCCTGTTTGTTGGTGTCCTATTTAATGAATTGTTGTAGAAGGTGAACTTCTGATTGCATTAACGATGACAACTCATCAAGTTAAAATTTGAATATGTTTAACTAATAGAGAAATTTCTTGCTATAGTTTTTACTCTTATGCTTCCTCTTTTGTTAGGACCACAGGAGAAAAATAATGTAAGAAAATTGGCACTAGAACTTTCTTGATCTCATATCTGATCCTTGCTTATTTCTTAATCCTCCCTCTCTTTATTTTATGTGGAGAAAATTTCCTTTTACGTGTTCTATTTATATAAAGAGAAAGTTGCTTGAAATGAAAGTCTAGAAGTAGTGTCAAAGCAAAAAAATCTAATTTGCCTCTAAATTTGTTTTTCTCAAACTTGTGACATTGATTATAGGAATTGATGGGTCATAACCACTCCTTTTAGGGCAGAAATGGAAGAATATGCACATAAAGTACAACTCCTTAAATATTTGGGCAATTTTGGATGTATGTAATAGTAGCTTTATTGAGTGCTGATGCTACCTGTCAAAGTAAGAAGTTTGAATTCCCTGTCTAACAATTAGAGACAATTCACTCTGCTATGGTTGCATATTACCTTTGCATCATAATGAAACTCATATGTTTTGCTAGGAAAAACTGCAAATATCTGAAGAACCTGCAGCTGCTATTTCTGATGATGGATTATATAATGAGACGATTCAAGCTGCAGGCCGTGGAAATCCTAATTTAATGCCAACGTCTCTAAGTCAGGTTGACACTTCGGTGTTACAACAGTTGCCTGAAGAATTGAGAGCTGATATTCTTGGACTGCTTCCCATGCACAGGGGAGAAGAGTTGACATTGGATGAATCCTTGGTCCCTCGTGAAGAGAATCCTCAGAAGGCATCAAATAGAGTTGAGGATCAATCAAGCTCAGTTGACTCTATTCCGAACAGTGATCTATGGAATGGAAATCCTCCAAAGTGGGTTGATTTGTTCAGAGTGAACAATTGTGTGATACTGAACACGCTGGCTGAGATGTATTACAAAGCAAGTCCTTCAGGAAATTTATCTTCGATATTGCAGCGGGCAATTTCTAAATGTCTATATCATCTAGATGAAAATGATGATAATTGCAGTTGGAGTGATGAAGCGAGTTATTGCTTTTGTGAACTTCTAAAGCAGTATATTAACCTTAAGATAGAATTTGACATTGAAGAGATTTATGTTTGTTTTTGCCTTCTTAGAAGGTACGTGAAAAACCTCATTGATATTCTAACTCTATATCTTTCAAACACTGGATATACTCATGCAGACACATGGATATGTGCATGTCTTGGATGCCTTCTGCTTTTATTTATTCATGATTCTATTCTACCATTTGTTGTTCAGTTTTGACCTCCTTTTTAACATTTTGGTGAGAACTACTTACTAAAATCATCCCACCTCTCATTATTGCTTAAGGTTCAAGAAAAAATCAAAATTCTTCTTGCAAGTATATGACATTGTCTTCCCATACCTTCAGGTTTGTTATTCACTGACAGATTCCTCTAATTTATAATTTTTCTAGTGGTAGGCATCTTTCAATGAGTTGAAACAATGATCATCTCATTCTTTCATCTTCACAGAAATTTAATGCGTTCATATAAAAAATATAATCATTATCTTTCTTCCTGCGTTTATGCTATATGCAGTGTTTTTCCCAAGACATGTCTATTATTTGTGTATTTTGTTTCCTTATGGGCTATATTGTTCTTTCAGGCATCTGTTGGAGAACATTATGGAGGAAATTTGGATATTTCTGTGGACTGACTAGTGCTTATTTTGACAAGATTTCACATATAATTACGGCTGCATTTACCGTAATGCTGCAAAGGAAGCAATTTGCTGGAAGAGTCACCATTGAATACTTTGCTGTCCCATTTCAGGTTGGTATTGATTACCAATTCAAAGAGAAGCTGATAAAGTAGATTGGACAATATGCTGCCACTTTTCTGTTGTCATGACTTCTTTATGGATTTCTGTTCTATCATCCTTGGCAGCTAGTGTTTGTTACAACTTTAGGCTGTGGACTTATGGCAAGGCATTTTGTGGGTTTCTTTTCCTTTGTCAACAAAGTCTCTCTGTGAAATTTCCACCCACAAAGGAGGAAAAGAAGTGCTTTCTAAAGTTTATTTTTTCCACTCACTTTAGCTAGAGTTGGCTTGATAAAATGTGTGTTTTTATTTTCACCTTCTCTGTTTATGATGCACACCTAGCTGTTGTGTCGGTAGTTTCTGCCTCACAATAGCAAGCCTTCTTACTGAATTTCCCCTAGTTTCTGTTATTGTGAAATTCTGATGATTGCTTTTATTTATTTATTTATTTTTTTAAGCGCACTTTGAATATTTGGTCTATTTTCTTCCTTAATTTTCTATGCTATTGAGTTTTTTTATTTTTACGGTTAATATCAAACATATTTTCTTACAATGTTTTCTGGTTTCCTCCTGGTTTCAGAAATTGATGAACTTTTGATCTACTTTTTTCAGGATGGAGTTGGACTGGCCTAAGGGAATACAGTCGTAGCATCTCTTTTCAGAGGCTTCAGATTAAATCTCAGAAGATGCCATGAGGGGGTTTGTAGGAAGAGTGAAAGCTAACTCCCCTTTTCTTCGCTTCAAATAAACCAAAAGGAGAGAAAAAAAAGAGAAGGGGGGGAGGGGGGGGGGGGGGGGGTGTGGTGGTGGTGGTGGTCTGGTTCAAGATGGACTTATTATTGTTCTTTAGGTCAATGTGGTGCAGAGAAAATGACCTTTCAAGTGCTTATTATTGTTCTTTAGGTCAATGTGGTACGGAGAAAATGACCTTTCAAGTGCTTACGACCTTGGGGAAAGGTAGTTTTTGAGATTTTTCACTTTTGATTTGAGACAATTAACAATCAATGTTACCCTTTTATGTCATCTTTTTTGTGCAAGTGCATATGAGTACATACTGAGCTCTTTTACCTTCCATTCATTTTTAGCAGTTGCATGCTGCTGGAAAGTTGAAATATATTGTGCTTCAATTATTTCCAAGTTGAGGATAACTTGGTATGGTTATTCTTTCTGTGATGTACCACAATGGAGTGATAATTATCAGTGATGAGTTGAAGTGGTTTGGGAATGACTTAGAACTGCGTTACTCTGAAGGTAGATTTGTTTTCTTGGCTTAACTTTGATCAGAGATGAAGGTCTAAGACGCCTGGTTGGAACTTACTGTCAAAGGGAAGCTCCTAACTTTTGGATAGCCCATGGAATCGAAGAAAGTATTAGAGTTGATTGGCAGATTTTAAAGTTGTACTTGATGATGCAGATTGGGTTGAATGAATGCAATTGACATGAACTGTTCAGTGAACAAGATTATGATTATTTTTAGCAGTATATGTACGATGTACTAATAGATATATTGTAGATATTTATAAATCTAGTGTATGTATGGTTTGGTTCGTCCTCTCGAAAGCTTAAAAACAAAGCCTAAGGTTTTTTTTTCCCCTTCCTGTCTATCGGTTTTCAGGTTCAAGCATGTGAAGAAGGATATGAATTTCATTTGATAGACAACTGTATGAACAATTTGGATTCCTTAATAAGAGAATAAAAACAAAAATAGAGAAAATTGCACTTATAATTTCTATTTGCTTCTTCAAATAGAGTAAAAATGAAATTTCTAATTCTACTCTGTATCACGAATGTGAATTGAGGATTGTGATTGCTTGATATTGAATCAGTGTTGAAAAAGATTAGAAGCGCTAGAATTTCCTCGAATTGTGAATTGTTATAGAAAAGCTCTGCTGGAGGATTTTGCGATGAAATGTTTTGGGGAGTTTGCATCTTTAATTTGTGAGAGGTTGGAGCTTAATATTTATGTCGGTTTGATTGAAACATCCTCGCCGTAGGACATCACAATTGCGACATGTCCCCCGGTTTGTTAAGTGTAGGGAAGAATAGAAAGTTCCCTTCCACTTGTGATGGGGGTACAACCAGTTTTGTGACGTTCTCCCTGGATTTTTACCGAAAGGGTTAGTGTCACCTCGCTTGGTATGTGGATCACTTCTTATGTATTTTACTGGGATAAGGTCGCTCATAATGTTCCCCTCATTTTTGTGGTTCTATAATAAGAGTTTGGTCTCGGGGCGATTAAATTGGCGAGTGCTTGAAGGAGTTTGTTTATTAATTCTTGAGGGACTTTTCCCTCCGGTAGTTCTCTCTTTTCTTTTCCTTTTTGGCCAAATTTGGAGGTAGGTTAAGGATTGCTACAATTGATGACAGGATATCTACTCTTTGCAAGCCCCTTGGGAGCAGTTAGCTTTATGGGACCTTTGGGATTTGATAGAAGCTCTTTCCCGATGGATGTAAGTAGGGGTGGACCTAGAGTTTTATGTGAGTGGGAAAAGAAAAAAAAAATTGAACTTGACTTTAAATTAGCTGAGATTCAAACTAGGGAAGTTAGCTTACTATATCAAGCTCCTTACCACCAGACCAATGCACTTTATATAGAAATTAGCCATTTTTAAATTATTTAAAAAGTGAGGGTAGGCAGAAGCTCACTCTAGGCACAAAATGGGTCCGCCACTGGATGTAAGGGCCTAGAACTTCATGTTTTCTAATCATGCATGAAGTCAAACAATAAACAAAAGTTAGTTCGTAAATTTACAGCAACAAGTGATGAATAAGCGCGATCGCTGCTCACAATCTATTAGCTTATGCCGTTGACAAAATGACCTCAATACTACATCTAGTTTGAGGGTTACTTTTTCAAAGAGGTTAAACGAGGTGACATAAGCTTCATCATCTTTATTTAACTCAGTGTCGATAGATAGGTGAAAACCCCCACTCCAGTTGTTGGGGAAGTTGAAGTGAATGTTGTATTCATGCTCAACTATTAAAAGTTTCTCGTAGAAAGATGACGAAGTGAGCTGTAGTCAATTTATAGAATTATCTTATCACATTGGGATTAGACATTGTGGTGCAAAGGTTGTAAATAAATCCTTTTATTTTGAAGTTTGATCAAATTACTTGAAATGAACAACTTAATATTATTTAAGCGAACCTTAGCAACCTTGAAGATTTTATGTGAAAAGCATTTTTAAAGACTTGCAAAGAAAGTTGAAGTTTTGAAATAGTGAACTAGTATTGCAAGCTTTCAGTTCTGTGTCTCCTACGTGACCTAACCTAAAATATGTACAAGAAAAGTTAACAAGTATAACACTCACTCCAAAGTTGTATCTAGCCCATGAAGGATGCCAAATTTTATCCCAAGAAGCCCTTTGAAATGCATAGCGTTTGCTACCTATATTTGGTCTCACTTGCTAAGTCCTTAACGAACTCCAACAACCAGTAACAAACACATAGCGCACGCTAACCATTAAGGGTCTCACTTGCTACCAGCCCAACGGACTTCAATGACTAATGTATTAAATGCCTATCAGATTTTACAGAGGACCATTTTCATTTGTTTGTGTGAGGTAGTGCTCGTTACTACCCAAAGGGTTAGGCTCCTTCTCTTTGTTGAACTTCAGAAATCAACATCAACTTAAAGGCAATGATTACTTTGGTATTATAGGTATAAATTTCCCTTCCTAGAGCCATTAAGAGGTTGAATAACTACTACATTCAATACACTTCATTACTCTTCAACCTCAATCTTAATTTCTCTTAACAAATATTATACTTGTGTTAAGTTAGTTGAGTAATCTTTAAAGTCAACATTTTTACTGATTGTTAGATTGTTTTTGTGGGATTTAAGTGTGAGCCATAAAATACTAAGTTTGATGTAAGCTTAGAAAACACTATTATATTCTTGTTTGGTTAGTGGAATCTATTTCTTGATGGAGTTGATGAAGTAGACGTCGGTTAGAGTTAGAGCCAAACCACTATTAAATTTTCTTGTTTTATCTTCATCTATCTAAAACCACCATATTCTGCAAAAGAAATTTTATAAGCCAATTAATTCACCATCTTCTTAGTAACCAAATGGCCAACATACATTATAATAAAGTGATAATTTGAGGCTCTCAAGTATAGAAAAAAGGTAGTAAAGAACTGCAATCATGTGAGAATGAAATTGAATTAGAGCAATCATGTGGAAGAGTTAAAGCAATAGTAATACAGAGGTTTTAAGAAGTAGAGGATATTTCTCATTGGTGTTGGCTATACATATTTATAATGATCTAGATACAATAAATTGAAGGATTTACGGGATTACAAAAATATATACAGCTATACAAATCATATTTGGAAAGGTAATACTTATCATATCCCTATTATTTATAAGTGAAAATAAGTGGATAATCCGAATAATCAGCAATGAGTATAACGTAAGCAAATTGAGGAGTAACAAGTAAGTTAAAAGATTGTGAAATAAATTAGAAGTAGAAGAGTTACAGAGAATAGAATTCAAAGGAGTACTATTTAGAATAATTGATAAATAAATAGAGTAAATAGGAATAAAGGCAACAAAAATAAAAACGTCAAAAAAATTTGATAAGTAAAATGTGGAAGTGAGCATAAGTTAAATTAGTAGATTCAGAAGAGTTATTATGAAAAATAATTTAAGAAACAAATGAATCCGAAAATAAATTAGATTAGTTATTGGAATGTGGAAATAAGCAGTATGCATAAGAAATAGACCATAATATGACTAATGGAAATATCAAAGAAGTTTATTAATAAGTAGAAGGAGAAATTAATCAAGATTGTAATTATTTGTCAAAATAGATAACAACAGGGAATAAGCTAAACGAAGAAAGACATAAGGTGGTCATAGAGGGAAACGAACAATAGGTTTAGTACTTTATCCTTGTTTAATTATAATATATATGTTGTGCATATATGAACAGTGATGCTGTGCTACCATGATGTATGTTGCAATTATTAGTTATACATGTAATATATAATATTAGCATGTGAATTTACATTTAATTAGTATAAAGTACCCACTGAGCTAGTGTTTCAACAAGTTTAGTTCATGCTAAACTTGTATGTCTGCGAAAGGACGAAAATGGAACCTGAACAATCAAGTAGCATTAGACATCAGACATCAGAAACACTTAGAGTGACATATACTATAAAGGAAAAGTCAGAAATCAGGACAAGCAACAACATAAAAGAAGAAAAAAAATTTTCTATAATAATGTTCTGTATACCAAGTTGCATCAGTTATGACACATTTAGTTCGGCTAGTAGTAGTCAAGTTAAGGAGTGTTACACTTCTAATCCAATCCAAAGACTACAAGTCATGTTACCTTTTGTATACATACAAAATGAAAAGCTGTAAACCTATCTATAGAAAGTAGTGCATTTTTTGTTCAATCTTTTTTAATTCTTTAGTGACTTTTTTTTTTTGAAAAATATAATTTTAAATTGATTGGTATTAAAATCAAACTTTCTGAGAAATAAACTTATTTTATATTTTAAAACACAATAGTATTCATATAATTAATTTTATTTTGTTCTAATAATGCACTGGAAATATTATTTCATAACTTAATTCGGAAACTTCTTCCTTTGTCTCGAAAAGTTGAGATATCTACTTTATGGGTTGTAGAAAAAATAAAATGAACTAGACGATTGAAATTTTCTGAAAAAAAAAATTGATGTGTAATATTAGTGGAATATTTACAAAGATTTTACTGAATTTAAAATAATTAATTAAAAAATTATTATTTGCAGTTAGAAAAAGATAATTGAATGGAATGAAGGGTTTATAACTTTATACAGTGGTGAGCAGAACCTTAATCGGAATATATCTACATAAAATAATGTCCCTTCATCAGGTTTGGACAGGTAAGGGATATTCTAGAATTAGGACAATTTAGAATACTTTAGAACAAATGAAAACTATACTTATTAGGAGATTAAAGCTCATGAGGCCCAGGAGTGACACATGATAGTTGCTAGAAGGGGCCAAATGACATGGTAGAGGGCCAAATGACATGGCTGGGGGTCGGTTGGCTGGTTTGATTCCGGCCACCATAGATGGAGTTGGTGACTGGGCAGTCATTGGCCGATGTAGGTGGCGGTGGCACATGAGGTCCAACGTTAGTGTCTATCGGCACATGGCAGCCATGCACTTGACATGTGGCACTAGGCGGTTGGCGCTGTTTATATGGCAAAAGGTGAAATGTCCCGTGTAGTGTTGAAGTGGCTGGCTTGAGCTTTGACCTATTAACTTTGGCTTGCCACGTGGTAGCCTCTAATTGGGCCACATAAGAGCTTATAGAAGCTTATGGTTTGGTTCCTTTGTTCTGATTCTATTTGTTTGGTCAATTACATCTGGTTCAATGTTAATTTTGGCTTTTAGCTTCATTTTCAATCTAATTTTTAGTCTTCTAGTATCGAAAAATTCCCCGGTTCATACGGCAAAATGCCATTGAGGTATATATGGATGTACAAGACTAAGAATGCACAACATCAGTCTAATAAAAGGATAGTATTGTGTCCGATTCAAGCAATGGGGGCTTTCAGAAAATTACGTGGGTTTCACCTTGTGCTTATTTCCGATAAATAGGATTCTGGAGGGTAGCAAATTTTGGTATTTACAACCCTTACCCCCAACTGATAAAAAATTAACCTTTTATAATTTTGCAATCTTCTGCACATATTTAAAACTCCTCTTTAATTGGACCCTATTTTCAATTTATGAGTAGAATTGGTAAACAAATATCAGTTTTTAGGTGAATCATGCAAAAAAAATCAATTCGGGTAGAAATGGTTGGAAAAGCAAAGTTTGGAGTGAAATTAACCGTTTGACCAAAATTGTAAGTGTAAAATCTAAGTTTGACACAATGAGTCTGTAGCGCCCCCTTATAGGTCTACTGTGGTAATCCTACAAGAGTGCTACAGTTGTCTTTTACTTATTTATTATAGGTATTTTTATTATTATGTTATATTTTAAATCTAATATCTAAAGAGAATCTATTTATTTAAAGTTCTGAATTATTTAGTTTAATATCTGAATTAAAATTCAGAATTATCTAACACACATTATTACAAATCATATTGTAAATAGTACACATAATTTAAAAATTCTTCATTTAGTATATGCCGATTATTACTAATTTATTGTTATTTGAGATAAAAGATTTTACCCCAAAGGATAAAAATCTGTTGCTGGCTGGCGATTGACGGTCTACTAAATCTCACTACCTCATGCTCTTTTGCGATATATACATGTTTAGAATGAACCAAACTTGCTGAGCGATTTCGCTTAGTAGATACTTTAACTAGGAAAATAGCAATAACAATAATTTCATGCAATTTAAAATTTAAATGCAATAAATATTCATTTACAAAAAATAATTCAATAATAAATATTAAAATAATAAACAACTCATTTGAAATAAATAATAAACAAATCAATACCAAATTTACTTATTTTAATTATTCAGGTAGCTCTATTAGGAATCTAGTGAACACAGGGATAAAGCTACTGTATTTATTTTAGGGTCTCGGATAACTCTAAGCCGTAGCCGGAGCATCCTACTTTAATCAAAGTCAATTTTTATTTTAATGGCCGTATCCAAATTATTCAAGTCTGTAATTCTCTCAGCCGAGGCTGAAGTACCCAAAGTTTCACTTGGTTATTCGCAGTACTGCTCAGTATATGATGCATCATACCCTTATCAAACTAGTTCAACTTACCTAAGTAGAGCAAAATAAATATTTTCGAAGTATCATCCAAATCCATTCCAAATGATAATTTAATCATAAATAATATATATCTTCCAAATCACAAATTAAATCACAAATATTATAAATTTTTCAAATCACAAATTAAATTACAAAATATCAGATATTATAAAATTTTAAAATAAATCAGTAGCAAATTTTAACGCATATAATTTTAATAAATTATATTAATATTTTCGTAGTTAAAGTATCAAACCTTTATTTTAGCGGTCTCCTCTATTCAACGGTTCCTTTTTGTTTCGGGTCTTCTTCCTTCTTTTCGGATGGACCTAACATCATAATTATATACATATTTTGTGAAATTTATATCTAAATATTTTTTTCTAAATATTCCTTTTTAATTTATTACTTGAATTTTTTTTTTCCTATAGTCATTTCGAATCCATTATTATTTTCTAAATTAAATTACTTAAATATTAACTAATTAAGTCCTAAGTATAAATATATATATATTTTTATAAAACTACTGTTCAAATATTTTCTTTTAAATACTCTCCTTTTATTTCAATTTAATTTATTTTTTTTATAACTATTAATTTGAATCCATTTTATTTCTTATGTTAAAATCTCTAAAATTAATTAATTAAGTTCTAAATATAATTATATATATAATAACATATATTTTTTGTAAGAAAATAATGTCTAACTATTTTTCTTTATATATCTCCTCTTTTTATTTCATATTTTTAATTATTAAACATCCAAATATTATAAATCTAGTCTTCAAATATTTTTATACTAAAATTAAGTCAATTTAATTAATTTATTATAGTTCCAGATTTATTTTTAAGGTCTAAATAATTTATTTGGGTCCCTAAATATATTAAATCTCAAAATAAATATTAATTAATTAATTTAATAGGCTTTTGGACTAAATTGAAAAGCCAAATAAAGTTTTTGGGCCTAAATTCTAATTATAAATAGGCGGAAGGACCTATTTGTAAATGCGCTAGAAGTTCTAGGGTCACGGAGTAAATACTGGAAAATTTAGGCGCTGCTCCGGAATTCTCTACACAAAACGGCGTCGTTTTGAGGCTAACCAGACCGAATGTTGAATCAACTCAAGCTAATCGAACCAAATCCCCGAATCGGACCGTCTTCTTCTTCACCCGTTTTGCAAGCAATTCAGGTCACGACTCCTATTCGGATACCTGGCCGTATCTCGTAACTCCGATGACCAAAATCGAAGAGCCACCTATCAAACTCTTCGTCTCTTCGTCGTCGGTCGATATATAACCTCAATCACGGCGGAAAATGGTTGGAAAATGGTGAAATCTGAGGAAGAAGAAGCTGACGTGTTTTACGGGTTTTGAAGGCTGACCCAATCGAAACTCCTACTTCCGGCCACCGGTTGCAATGTCTCTTATGTCCAGATTGATCAACAAACTGTCAGGAGTGAATTGGTGGTCTTAGTTCCTAAAAACAATACAAGATAGTAGAAGTGATATAATTTTATCTCCTCTGTTTTAGTTTTCAATTTACAAAGTCTCTGTTCTTTCATTTCTTTCTCTTTTAACTCAGCCAGTGCTTCATCTTGTCAACATTCAACACCTACCATTCATTCAATTCAACTCTACTTAAAAATTTTCAACGACACATACCAAACTTGCTTACCTTTCAACACTAACCCTGCCAACTTTTCACTTTGTCAACATTTGCTTCAATTTTCCTGCCGTCCAAATTTTGCTCAAATATTTTCTTCTGACTTCCTTATCATTGTGCTGCTGTTGTTGTTGTTAATATTAATATTATTATTATTATTTATTTATTTTTTTCAAAAACGTGTCTACGTAAATTTTATCGTATCGGAAAATTTTCCGAGGTCAAATAACTATTTTAAATCACTTTAGAATAAATTATGCTAATTTAATCATTTGGGATTGAAACACCGTGATTGACTGTGGTCAATTATTTATTTCATACAATTTCCTACTAAATTACAAATTGGTCCTTTTATTATTTAAGTAACACTAATTAGTGTTAGTGTAAGCCCTAACCCCAACTCTTTGTAATTGGATTATAATTTATTTATGACAATAATTCATCATTTTATATTATCTGTGCAATTTAATTTGATGAATTTTCTTGAATAGTAAATTCTATTTTAGTTGTCAGATACATGATCTGGATAGTAAAACCTAAAGCATTAAAAGAAATACTATTCTAAATATCCATATTCGATTATTATCATGGGAATGATAATAAAATAAGACTAGTATGTACTCTATGAGACGACCTTGTTTTACAGGTCATAGGATATGGGATATCGATTAGAGATACATAAT
>CATIWJ010230932.1:0-12134 GCA_949640765.1 Croton laevigatus | reverse complement strand
CACTATTTCATCATAAGTGGCCACAATTTTGTAAAAGTGTGAGCTAATTTGTGGGTAATAGTACACAACCAGATAAAAATTGTGGACATTTAATGAAAGCTGTGGCCACTTTTTCATCATATGTGGCCACTATTTTAAAATCTGTCCACAATTTTCGAAATGTGTGGGCTACTTTATGGACACTACGTCACAACTCCATAAAAATTGTGGCCACTTTTACATGATTTGTGACCACTTTTCTATCAGATGTGGCCACAACTTTTTAAATATGTGGACTATTTTTCAATTTCTACCGTTATTTTTAAATTTTCACCTTTAATTTGTTAACAGTTTTCATAAAGTGCCAACAGATTTAATAAATTCATGTAATTCATGCAAAAAGTGTCAAATTTCAATTGTTACAGGAAAAGTCAGACAACTGTCACATCACTGTCAACTATGTTCCCTACTAACTCAAAAATCATCTCCACTAACTCAAAAAGTATTCATTATTTAATTCAATACATCAAAAACCACCCATTATTTTATTTAACCCATCATTCAACTCATCTATCTTGTCAAGGGCATATAAGTCTTTTTTCACTTTCCACCCACTAAAAACTTACCATTTTAGGAAATTTTCCTATCTTTTATGAACACTCAAAAAGGAAAATTTTCCTATCTTTCGCGAACGGAGGAAGTAATATTTTTAATACTAAACAAATTTCATGATTCTTATTTCTACAGAAACTAGATATATAAGACTACATCAAATTAAATTTTCAAGTCATAATAAGTTTCACACAATTTATAACATTGTTTTCAATCTTACCGCACTGCCTAACACTAATATGACCCACTAACACGAATTGTCAAGCCTACCATTAACCATATACAACCACCAACGAATAATTACGATAGGCCACTAAGGGACCACTTCAGTATTTCAATATTCTCTCTTTTCTTCTCTCTGTTGTATCGAATGAAAAGGCCAAGGAAGAAAGAAATAAAATATTTCAATATTTAGGGTTCCTAGGTAAGCAAAAGGGATCGTTTTCATAAAGAGAATGTTTTTTTAATGGACTCATGCCCGAACCATTTGTTTGATCTTCACGTTCCATTTGTTGATGGATGGAGGGTGTGTCAGTTAATTTTCAACACTTTAGGGGCTAAAGGTACAACTACTTGATCAATGGGCTAAAAGTCACAACTTGAATGCAAAAGATGTTATTAGCCCTAAAAACTTAATGTTCTTTCATAATTTTTAAACACCGATTAAAAATGGCTCATAGGATTTTACTTATTAATTGAGTCCAGAAAATTTCGCTAAGTTTCGAGTCAATTTTCTAAAATAATAGGCACCGTGAACTGATATTTCCTAGCGACAACGATAAGGTTTAGATATATTCCTCTTCAAAAGGGACATACATTCCAAGTCCATGAAACATATTGAAAAACTTAGCCATAAAACACCCAGATATACTATATTTATTTGTTTAATTAACAAGTTTAATTTGTGAAACGAAAATAAAACTCATATCAAGCCCATCAAATTCAAAAGAAAGCCTTGAATTTCTTCGAATTTTGCACAACTCTAATTAATCTCTCTCAAAGACTAAAACTCTTCAACTTTCAGTCTTCGAAGCCGATCGTCGATGATAAATTTTGTTAACGGCCAAGATTGCACTTGAGAAGATTTTAGAGAAACTAATCGAACACTTTCTAAACGCTGCTCCATTTGCTTTATTTTAAGATCAAAAATTCCTTTGGCAAACTGGTAATCACTCATTCCTTCAATGCTAGTTTTTTTAATAGTTTTGAGGTTAATATTTGTATGGTTGATCGTTTACCATATGAGAATACTACAAAATTTGGATCATTTCCTAGTATTCATTATAATATGATGCGTGAAGAATTAGCATTTAATGAGTCATTAAAGAAGGACAAGGATTTTTCAATTAAGGCACTTTTCAAATTGGCTACAGAAAGACATCATTTCTTTGTATATGAAAAAGCTCAAATAGTTTAATATTTTTTGATAAATTTTGAGAATGACATCATTCCATTATCAATTCATAAGATATTCAATTATGTTTAAAATTATCAATTTGAGTTTTTTTTTTTTTTTATGTTGTTTAAAGTGCCAAGAATACCTAACATTTCTTGCAGCTGATACAAATATTATGGAGAAGTCAATTCCAAGACCGAGAGTAGACTTAAATCATAAACATCACAAGTTGTCATGCGGAATGAAAAGATTTCCATTCTCCAAATATAATTAATAATACAAATTATTGATATATTATATTTATTTGTTTAATTTACAAGTTTAATGTGTGAAACAAAAATAAAGTTCATATCAAGCCATCCAATTCAAAAGAAACCCCTGAATTCCTTCGGATTTTATGAAACACTAATTAATCTATCTCAAAGACTAAAACTCTTCACTTCTTAGTCTTTGAAGTCGATCGTCATGATGAATTTTGTTAACGGTCAAGACTGCACTTGGAAAGATTTTAAAGAAACTGAGAATATTTTAAAGAAACTTGTCAAACATTTTTAAATGTTGCTCCATTTGCTTTATTTCAAGATCCAAAATTCCTTTGGCAAACTGGTAATCACACATTTCTTTAATGCAATTTTTTAATAGTTTTGAGGTTAATGCTTGTATGGCTGATCATTTACCATCTGAGAATACTACAAAATTTGGATTACTTCCTAGTATTCATTATAATGTTTTACGTCAAGAGTTAGCATTTAATTAGTCATTAAAGAAGGACAAAGATCTTTTAATTAAGGCACTTTTCAAATTTTCTACAGAAAGACACCATTTCATTGTATATGAAAAAGCTCAAACAGTTTAAGATTTTTTTGATAAATCTTGAGAACAGTACCATTTCATGTTGACCAAAATTGGACCAACTATTATCATTCCATAAGATGTTCAATTCTATTTAAATTTATAAATTTGAGTTATTTTTTTATGTTGTTTGAAGTGACAAGCATACTTAAAATTTCTTGCAGTTGATACAAACATTATAGAGAAGCAAATTCCAAAACCGAGAATAGACTAAAATCACAGATATCACAAGTTGTCGTATGAAATGAAAAGATTTCCATTCTCCAAATACAATTAATAATACAAATTATTAATATACTATATTTATTTGTTTAATTTACAAGTTTAATGTGTGAAATGAAAATAAAGCCCATCCAATTCAAAAGAAAGCCCTGAATTCCTTTGAATTTTGTAAAACCCTAATTATTCTTTTCCAAAGACTAAAACTCTTCACTTCTTAGTCTTTGAAGCCGATCATCGATGATGAATTTTGTTAACGGCCAAGACTGCACTGGAAAGATTTTAAAGAAACTACTCAAACACTTTTAATGCTGCTCCATTTACTTTATTTCTTTTGCAAATTGGTAATCACACACTCTTTCAAAGTAAGTTTTTTAAGAGTTTTGATGTTAATATTTGTATGGATGATCATTTACTATTTGAGAATACTATAAAATTTGGATCAGTTCCTATTATTCATTATAATGTGCTGCATGAAGAGTTAGTATTTAATGAGTCATTAAAGAAGGACAGGGATTTTTTAATTAAGGCACTTTTAAAATTTTTTACAGGCACAATTTGCTTGTATATGAAAAACTTGAACAATTCAAGATTTTTTGATAAATCTTGAGAATGACACCATTTCATGTTGGACCAAAATTGGACTAACTATTATCATTCTATTCTATTTAAAATTATAAATTTGAGTTACTTTTTTATATTGTTTAAAGTAACAAGCATACTTAACATTTCTTGCAGCTAATACAAATATTATAAAGAAACCAATTCCAAGACCTAGAGTAGACTAAAATCATAGACATCATAAGTTGCCGTGCGGAATGAAAAGATTTCCATTATCCAAATAAAATTAATAATACAAATTATTGATATATTATATTTATTTGTTTAATTTACAAGTTTAAAGCGTGAAACGAAAATAAAGTCCATCCAACTTAAAAAAAAAAAGTCATAAATTCCTTCGAATTTTGCAAAACCCTAATTAATCTCTCCCAAAGACTAAAACTCTTCACTTCTGAGTCTTCGAAGTTGATCGTTGATGATGAATTTTGTTAATGGCCAAGACTGCACTTGCAAAGATTTTAAAGAAACTGGTCAAATACTTTTAAACACTGCTCCATTTGCTTTATTTCAAGATCCAAAATTCCTTTAGTAAACTTGTAATCACATATTCCTTTAATGCAAGTTTTTTAATAGTTTTGAGATTAATATTTGTATGGATGAACATTTACCGTCTGAGAATACTATAAAATTTGGATCACTTTATAGTATTTATTATAATGTGCTCCGTGAAGAGTTAATATTTAATGAATCATTAAAGAATTAGTTAATTTTTTCTATAATCAATAAAAATAATTAGTTAGAGAAAATAACTAAGTGATTAATTTTTTAATCTAATTATTGAAAAAAAATTCTAAACATTCTATTGCTAAATTGTTTTAACATAATTTTCTAAATAATTTAACCATTCTTTTGGAATAATAATAATAATAATAATATTATTATATTATTATTATTATTATTATTATTATTATTAATGAAAAGTAATTTAAATGCTTAATTATAAAAAAATTATTTGTAATTCAAGGTTAAACAATTAAATTCAAATTAAAAAGATAGTTTACTAAATTAAAATTTTTAGTAGGGACATTTTAGGCAAAAATGTTCCTCTTTATTCCTTCATTTACAGGTAGTTTAGATTATTATAAACAATGAAAAATAATTTAAATGTTTAATAATGAAAAATTATTTGTAATTCAAACTTAAATAATCAAGTTGAAATTAAAAAGAAAATTTAGTAAATTAAAATTTTTAGTAGGGACATTTTAGGTAAAAATGTTTCCCTTCATTTATAGGTGGTATAGATTTAGACTCTTTTAATGACTCTTATTCTGTATATTATTACAAAAATCTCTACTTTGTTATTTTCTAACTTTTCTATTATTTTGATGTAATATGCAGAGTGTAGGCTAGAGATGGAAATGGATCGAATATCCACACATATTTTAATATCCAAACTCTAATTTATTTAAAATTTTGATATCCATAACCACACTCAATCGGTGAAATATTCCTTTTAGAATATACATACTTAGGAGCGGAACTACAACTAAGACAGGGTTGTCGGCTGCCTCGGTACGGTGCTGGAAATTCCAATTATGTTAAGTCACTTAATTTTAGAATATGTAAAATTTAGTTGCGAAATACAACAAATCTTTTTCTGGCTCGGTGGTAGACAGCTAAAGTTTGGACTGGTATTTTGTTTATTTTTGTTTACTTTTTTTTCCATGCTCATTTTTTTTTCGTTTTTTTTTTTTCATGTTTTCTTTCTTCTTTTTTTTTTTTCCTACGCTCAAATTGTTGCTATTTTGTCTTTTTTTTCACCCTTTAAAAAAACAAATTTTTTATTTTTTTCCCAAATGGTCAAAATCCCTATTTAGTCAAGCTCACTTTTCCAATTTGTGCCTAGGGGTGTTCATTCGGGTAGATCGGGCAAAAATTGTCCGATCCTTGCCCGAATTAGCATATTTCTGAATTTTTTTTTCTTTACCCGTTTTACCCGAATTAGAACTTTTGCCCGAATTACCCGTTTTGTCCGAATTGCCCGAATTTACCCAAATTAAAAATTAAAATCTCAAACTTAATTGTAAAATTATAACAGCTAACATGAATCATTTCGCATTGCATAATAATCAAAATAAGATGTTGCCCAAAACATAAGATGACATCATAAATTATATAGCCAAAAGCTCAATGTGGTAAAAAAAAAAGGGAATGAAAAATTCACGAGTTTTTTGCTCTCATTCCAGTAAAGTAATTCTCGAATTCAATACATTTGATTCACCAAAATCTATCGTAGTAATGTAAAATAGCATATACCAAAAAAAGTTCCTAATACCAAAAAATGTAACTCTATAATTATATCTAAAACATGAAACTAACACCAAAATTTTGAAAAGTCAAATTAAAATCAAAATTTTTATTTTACTAGATTTAATCCATCATATGCCCATCACATCTCAAAGATAAGTCAGGATAATTCTTTAGTTTCAAATTCCTAATACCCAAATCAAACAAATTACATGTTAAGCTATGAACAATGCGCAAATAATTGATTCAATAACCCAAGTCTATTTAAGGAAGTGAGTTGAAAATAAGAGAGCTACCTACCACAAATTACAAGAAAAAATCTCTATAAATTACCTGTGAAAAATTTCAATTATATAGAACCAAATAAAAGATGAAATCAATAGAATAAATAAATTGAAATAGAACTAGACGAAAGACGAATGAGAATTGAAATAAAGTATGAGTAGTAGTTTCTAAAGAACAAGGAAAGGAAATTATATTTTTGGAAATAAAGAAGAGAAAACATTAAAATGAAAATTATAGATTAAACGACGTCATTTTGTTATTCGGGTAGAACGGGTGATTCAGGCAGAAAATTTGTTACCCGCTTATTACCCGAATTAACTATATGTTTTGCCCGAATTACCCGTTTTGCCCGAATTAATTTACCCGTTTTATCCGTTTTGTCCGAATTATCCGATTTACCCGTTTTACCCGTACCCGAATGAACACCCCTACCTCTACCTATTTCTAGGGAAAAGCTTAAAATGGAAATTTTAAAATTTGAATGCATATTTAACTTTTTTTTTTTTCCAAAAAAATGTTAAAACTAAAAACAAGTGAGTCACCGGAGAAGATGATAGGAGCTAGGCTCCGTCGCCACCTCCTCATTTGCCAACTGCAATAGACTGGCAATCAGAGGCACCGGTTAAAAGCTCTTGAGTCAGTGAGTCGTCTGGTACGCTTAGAATCCCCATCTGAGCATTGAAAGGCCGTCAAAATCTTGATCGATGTTATGGATCGCCTTTGCTGCTGAACCAATAACTTTCCGTTCAATTTCCATCGAGATTCTAATGGTTACTGGTTGGTTTCCATAAATATTCTTGCTACCGACGTGATTGACTGATTTCCGTCGAGTTTTGACCTTATTTCCCTTAGTATCCCGAGATCCTTCATCAGTGAAAACGACGCTCCAGCTGTCCTTATTTTTCCGGTGAACAGTTTTCGATGGGATTCATGCTACCTGTGTGTTGCCGATGTGATTCCAACCATTTTTTGGTCGGAATATATTCGTTTTTTGTTGAGCAACAGTAGGAATAAGCTCGCTGGAAAGTCGGGCTCGCCGAGAAAAATTGTATATCTATTTGATACTCTATGTATACATCTACCCTAAAAGTCACCTTGTAAGCTATTATTTGTAATTGTGTGCCCTAAAAAGTTCTAAATGTCCTATTTTTACATTATTTTTAAGTTTTTGGACCATTAGACTATTGTTTTTACTATTTATGGATGATCTAGTATATACTCCTATTTCTAACATCATAAATATACAAAGTTGGTGCCATTATCCTTTTATTTTGTAGAACTACATCTGATGATTTTTAGTTTTTTATGAATACAACTAATGAAATTGTGTTTTATACCAAAGGCTATTATGAATAAAAAAATTGCAAAATGGGTAATAGTAAAGGTTTTGACGGAGATATGTAGTGCCTAATAGTAAAGAAAATTCAAAGTGCTAGAGTTTGAGGTTGCTCATGGTTAAAAATAAGGCAAATCCCCTCAATTTTTTAGATGCGTGAGTTAGGATTTTTGCGTGTATATCTATGTAAAAAAGAAATAAAGATTTTGACAAACAAATATGAACATAGAAGGAAAAATGAACAACACTAGAATAAGCGCGTACCAGTAGACCATTGTTCTCGTCGTGCCTTCCGTTGGTCAAAGTAGCCACAAACCACCATCGTCGGAAAGCCTGTCCTCCAACGATTTTAATGGCATCGACCAGTCTTCCATGGGGGCATCTGTTGGAAATTTTAGTGTGTTTAGTCAATTTTTTAGCATAATAATTTATAAGAAAAATTGTGTTTTGAATAACATGAAATGTGTCATCGTATTCTACGCAATGAGAGCGTTCTAACGGTATATTATATGCTCAAAACGGATTTAAGGTGAATGAGAAATTGAAGCTCGAAGTGAGCTTGAGAAAAATTTTTAAATTGGTTTAAAGGAACCAAATCCCACATTGCTTAGGAATGGGGATGTTGGTGTGGTTTATAATGAATGATCATTGTGTGGAGTGTAACATTATAAGCCTAAGTTATACACTCTCACGCACGGAGGCGCGTGGGAGTGTGCAAATCCCGGTTCGGTCCAGCAAGTTCCATGGCGTGCCCACACGTCGTACGCGTTGAATCTGACTAGAAGACAAGATGAATTAGCAATGTTTTAATTCAATACGAATTAAACCTTATTCTTATCCGTTCTTAATTGGAATCTGACTAGAACACCGAAGTCTCCATCTTATCTCTCCACAGACTGCTTATATAAAGAGGTGCTGGTTTCTATTTTCGCGAGATAGAAGACAAGTCCATATTTTCTTCCTAAAAAAATCTGAATTTTACTTCAAAAAATCCGAATTTCCCTTCCAATTTTCCGTTGGGGCAGTCTCTAGATCTAGGTTCCGGTGATAAGCTCTGCTCGCGATTGTGTTCGCTTACGCTCGCTGTTATATCCTGAGAGACAGTTGTCTAGTACGGACAAATCTCGTCTTAAGGAGACTGTTCATAAAGGCCTCAGCTTTTTTGTATCTCCATCTCCTTCATCGATGTTAAGGTTTATCGTTTATTGTTTTTGGTTTGTATTTAATTATTTATTAATTATATATTACTGCAGTTTCTAATCAAATATATAGATCAGTTTATTTTATTTATATGTGAAACTAACGCGTTTCTAACAGCATCTACACCAGCGTACTCACAAAAAGAAGTTCCGCTAGATACTTTGTGAATTAGTTTGAGATGTCCATTTTTGCATCATTAGATTGGTCTCCGTTTTCTTTGTATTGGTGCTAAATTTTTCCAATTTTATTAACTTTTAGTGGTTGGAAAATTTGATATCCGGACAATTTTTTTCAGTTTGTCCACGAATTAAAAATCAAATCAAGTTGCATATGGAGAAACCAAATCAAATTTCAATTTGGTTGGTGTAAAAATTTCTACCATTGGTAAAAGTTATGAATAGATAATTGGGGTATAGAGAAATATAAAATAAGTTTTTAACTGTATAATTCTTTAAAATCCATCTGCCAATTCCACCATAATTTGTAAATATAAGACAGTCAACAACAATTCCAAGGATTCAATCATAGAATTCGTTTTTCCCCACCCAACCATGGAAAATAAAATTTACAAATACATCCAAAACAATAATCCAAATGCAAACATCATAGAAATAAGCACATTATAAAGCTAAATTGGTAAAAATAAAATCAATGAGATATACTACTAGATAAAAGAAGTAAATGGATACAAATGCCGCACCACCACGGGACAAAATCTCCAAATGCCGAAACACAAAATACATGAATCATCTCAGCATCATATGACCATACATAAATTATAATAACAATATATTACTCTGCTAATACAATAACTAGTAATTATCACAATATAACAATGAAATGTAGATGATGGCCTACGCCTAGTGAATTAGAGAGTAAGCAGCTGCCCAAAATAAGAGCAAGCTTGAAAATCCAGTCATTGCCATTCTGCTCCCATCATTTCCTGGCACTCCTGCAAATTTATAACCTCAAACTTTAAGTTTTTATAAGCATAATAAGTAATAAAAGAACTAATACTCGTAAATAACAGATTAAGTACAGAATTATAGTATTAGTATTTGTTCGCTGTATTATCAATTATGATGCCCACATCACACATGGAACAAAATATTTTAAAAAAAGAGATGGTAATAATAAGCATATGAAAAGTCAAACTTAGAGACACCGAAAGCAACAATATAAATCACAACCACTCAAGCATGCCAGGCCTCATGATTTTATTACCCTTCTTTTACAATCCTACGGTCCAAATTAAGCCACTTATGCTTTTGCGTCATAAAATCAAATACCCAACTCACACCCGGAATTAAGCATCACATGCGACTTTTGATCTAAGTAATAAACAACTAATTATCATACGACACGTCACCACCTCAACTACCGCAATGCCCTTCATAAAATATAAATTTAAGATAGTAGTAGAATTTTACCTGGAGGGGGCGTCCCTCCGGCGGTGGCACCCGGACCTTCAGCTGTAGCTGGAGTAAAAATTCAAATAAAAATTAGCAGTGCTTGAATATTATTAAATACTACTAATAGTATTTTCAATACACCGCCTTCAATTGATTTATATATATTATATTAAAAAAAGTATAAAAGTAAATATATATATAAATAAAAATAAAAATTTTAAAATTTTATTTAAAATGCAAACACTTTCTATTTTATTTTTTAACTATTTTATTTTTTAATTTATACTGTATATATTTTAAAAAAAATTTTATGTGGTAAATTAAAACAATTCAGTTGCATCATATTGGAATGCTCTAAGAAAACTTTTATTTGAAAATTAAAATAATAGCCCTATACATTTGGAAAATTTTTCTTTCTCGATCCTAAACGGAAATAAATAATTAAGACTTACTGTTACTGGTCTTGCAAGCGGTGAGATCAACGGTAACCCCACACCTCTTTGTAAGCTCAAGAGCTTGAGTTACATTAATACCAAAATTTGGGAGCAATCCAGGGGCATTATAGAGATTGCAGAGGCAAGGCCTCTCATCCTTGACTGCTTCTTTGATGGGATTACAGCAAGAAGCGGGAGGCGCGACTGTGGCGTTTGCTATGTATGGTGCGCAGGGAATTAGTTTCTGAGCACAAGATGGGATGTTTTGCGCTTTTGTGGTTGTTATGGTGGTGGCCACAAAAAGGATCGCCACCATCATCGCCGCCGTGGATATGGTGGAGGAAGCCATTCCTTTTTCTGTGACTTTTCAGCTGTGATGAAGAAGAAGAAGAAAGAGAGTGTTTGGGTAAGTATTGGAAATAGTTCTTTGATATGATATGCTTATATATGCTTTAGATATGGTGTGCTTTGAGAATAATTATAAACAAATGTAAATAAACGAGGACGTAGAGGCCCACACATTCGACTTAACTCATAAGAAATGAAAACACAGCTGTAAGCTGTTAATTTCTCTATGGTTTAAATTTTTGTTTTCTGTGTTTTTACCGTTGAAAATAAGTGAATTTTGTTTATCTATAAATGCTTATTTTTCTTGCTTTGACTGGCCTTTTGCAAAAATCATTTTTGAATTTTCAAAAACAAAGAAAAAAAAACTGAAACCCTGAAACTATAAATGGTTTTATTTAAATTCTTACAACATATCTATTTAACACAATTTCAATTGTCTATATATTTTTTAAGTTATTTTACATTTTTGGCCTTAATGTAATTCGTGATTTGAGTTTTGACGGTAATAAAGTAATTTAAAAAGAAAAAGTAATTTAACTTAATTTAAAAAAAAAATTATAAGATGATAAAATTAAATGTTAATCACAGAGACTGTATTTTTTAACTTTCTCAAAAAAAAAAAACTCTCTTTGCTTATATATAATCTACAATCAATCAACAATTAGTTCGACAAATTAAATGTTTGATTTATCAGGTATTTTTAATAATTTTATAAAAAAAAATCTAAAAGTTTACAAAATAACTATTTATAAGACGTCACTTATGGATAGGGCTGTAAACGAGCCGAGCCGAGCCGAACACTGGGCTGTTCGAGCTCGGCTCGTTTATTTGACGAGCTCGGCTCGTGAGCTCGAGCTCGGCTCGTTTATGAATCGAACGAGCTCAAGCTCGGCTCGTTTATTTAACGAGCTCTAGTCTAAGCTCGATAATTTCCGAGCCGCTCGAGCTCGGCTCGTGAGCTCGAGCTCGAAAGCTCGTTAAGAGCTGTTCGCGAGCCTGTTCACGAGCTCGAGCTCGTTTACGAGCCTATTCAAGCTGTTCACGAGCCTGTTCGCGAGCTCGAGCTCGTTTACATATAAACGATACAGTTCGCGAACATGCTCGTTTGTTCGCGAGCATGTTCGAGCTCGGCTCGTTTATTTCACGAGCTCGATTATTGAGCTCGAGCTCGGCTCGTTTAGCTGATGAACGAA
>CATIWJ010230930.1:0-11868 GCA_949640765.1 Croton laevigatus | reverse complement strand
GGAAGCAACAGGTACTGCTTTGTTATGCCTTAATGCTTTGTACATCATTTCAAAACATTAATCTAATTTGGTTGTGCATTTATTAGGGGAAGAGAGGGATTTGGATCAAATTGCCAATTCAACTTTCTAATCTAGTCAATCCAATAGTTCAGGTACGTACTTCAGCTTAAATTCACTCCAGAATTTTGATTTTTTTTATATAGATGAACCAAACCACTGGTTTTGTTAGGACCATTTCAAAATGTTGAAAATCCAAACAAAATTCTCTGAGGGAATTGGATTAATTTGACATAAACATGGCCAGTAAAACAAATGTGGACTTGGACAACTCATGGGTTAATCCATAAGAAAAAATATATTTCTGAGGGAATTATGGTACTGAACTAGACACCTGAGATACCAGTTAATATTTTGGTTCTTGATATTTTCAATCTTTGTTTTTCTTTCTAGTCCTCTGTTTTCTTTGTCTTGTAAGTTAAAATTTTGAAGCTAAAAAGATTAGATAGCAGAAAGACTAAAAGTATATTTACCTCCTAAAATGACCATAGAATACAACCAATCTGGGCAACCTTGAAACATATTGATCCCCAGTCTCCTAGAACTTTGATAGAACCTAGGATTTAGTCCGTCCCTGGAATTTTGTCTGTATACAGCTTGTAAGTGAGACAGAAATAATTTTTACTTTACATAAATTTGAGATTCGTATAACTGCGAAAAAGCAATAAATGATTTAAATACTTTAGAGTGAGAAATTTATATTCAAAAGGAGGAGGAGAATATAGAACAAAGAATTACTTGAAAATCTTTTCTTGTAGTGTCACTTCTTTCGTTACAGTCATTTTGTGCGAATTCTGCAGGAAGGGTTTAGATATCACCATGCTGAACCAGATTACTTGATGTTGGTCCGATGGCTACCTAGCACTCTGGACGCCCTCCCAGTTAATGCTACGCATCGAGTGGGCATAGGAGCACTTGTAGTGAATGATAAAAGAGAGGTATTTAATGGTGGCTTCCATTCAACTTTAAGCATTAAATGTATGTTTACAACTATTTTGTTGGTTTAAGAGAGAAATTTTCAGAGAATGGAATACCTTAATTTTATGAACTATGACTTGATGAAGCTCATCCATATACATTTGTTTCACATAAAGTGTCTGATATTATGGCACATTAGCTCAACTAGAACTCTAACCTTGAAGCGAAATTGTGTAGGTGCTTGTAGTTAAAGAAAAGAGTGGGGGATTTAAAGGTACAGGGTATTGGAAGCTACCTACTGGAGTAGTTAATGAGGTGCGATATCAGTGCAGTTTAGCTTAAAAAAGAAAAATTATTGATATTTTGCCTTATAAACTGAAATTTTCATTGCAGGGGGAGGACATCTGTGAAGCTGTAGTTCGGGAGGTCAAAGAAGAAACTGGAGTAAGAAATAATTTCGCTCGAGTCAATTCTCATTCTGATTGTACTTTAGTATTTGCGAGATACTAAATCTAAATCTTTAATCTTTTTGTTATTTATCAGGTTGAGGCAGAATTTGTCGAAATTTTATCATTCAGGTATGCTATTGTATGCCAAATGAACATTCTTCCAGACAAATGTTTATGCAGTAAATGGACTTTTACAGAGAGCTCCTTCAAATGTTGATCAATTTTTAATCTCATTTTCGATGTTTATCAAACACAGGCAAAGTCACCAATCATTCTTTAACAAATCGGATTTGTTTTTTGTGTGCTTGTTACGACCGCAATCATTCACAATCCACAAGCAAGATTCAGAGGTTGCAGCAGCCCAGGTATTGCAATAGTTCCTTCTTCCATGGAAAAGATTATATAGATACACAGTGCCCTTAGAGATCGAATCTACTTGGTTCCTTATAACCTTAAAATTTAACTTTAATTTTGTCAGAAGATGATGCATATTTCTGTTTGATATATTGTTTTACTTAGTGGATGCCGGTTGACGACTACGTGGATCAACCCTATAATCAAAAACACCAAATCTTCAAGTATGTAGCTGAAATATGCAGAACCAAGATAGAAAATGAGTATGTTGGGTTTTCCGCAACACCTGCAGCCACAGCTTCTGGTAAAAAGACCTATTTGTACTTCAACAACAGAGACTGCAAGCTCTAGACCTTTATGGGAGACTCTATCCTTTCGTTGATTGAAAGTTGATAAATGAAGATTGAAATGAAGTTATAGACCTTCATCGGCAAGGAGTTGAAAAACCAAAATTTATTGTTAGCTATAGTTGAAAGAATAAATAATCAGTAGGGTATTTCTTAGTACTTAATATAGGAAATTTCTGTAATAGCGTTTTAAGCACATTTATTATACGTAATTGCTAAGAAAAACAATAAACAAAAGTTAAAACTTTCAATAAATATAAAAAGCTGAAGGGTTTGATTTAATTTAAAATTCCAATGCACAATCCATATTCTAATTACTATGGAAGCAAAAGAAACAAATTGCAAATAAATGGAAACAAATTCCATTCATGTTCAGTTTACATTTATTTTCAATGCCTAAAGACATTTTTCACAAACAGCTTAGATAAACCTCAGTGACTACACCAGGTGATACATTGTTTTTATTTTTAGCTCTAGTTTTTGGTATTGACAAAGGGAGTTGTTACTTACCGATGAGATCTGCATTTCAGCATCAAAGCATTATCATGGCCATATTGCAACTTTTGAAATATGCTTGATCTTGTAACGCTCTTCACCCAATAATCGCCTTCTAACGTCTTTATGTACATTAAACAAATTCAATTCTTCAAGTGTAGTAATACCCTCCCACCCTTCAGGGAGAAATCTAAACTTCATACAGTTTCTAAGTTCAATATATCTTAAACTCGGAAAAGCTCCATTTACTATTTCTGTCCACTCTACTAGTAACCACTGTGAAGAAATCACAAGATACTCGAGCTTAGGGAACCCACCTGCATCACAAAACTCTTTCCCTATGGACTCTACTTTATAAGCATTGTGAAATTCAAGAAGCTTTAATTTGGGAAGATGTTGAATGGCAGAGGATGGGTTCTCTAATAGGTTGGAATAGGATAAATATAATGCAGTGAGATTTTCCATGGAGGCAAGCCAAACAGGCATTTCAATAAGGCCACCCTCCAAACTGAGATCTTGAATGAAAGGTGAAGGAGAGAATGATTGCAAATCTGGAAGTGATGATGAATCCAAAAGGTGCGAGTCTGCTGCTTGAAGAGACAATGAGACGACTTTCCATATTCGCAATGGCTGCAAATAGTTCAATAGCATGATCTTCAGACATACGTCGAACACTGAGTTGGTGCAGTTGGGTTAAGAAGCCCAGTTCATCGGCTATGCCTCCTCCAGCATATACACCATCCAGTATGAAGATTTTTCATTGTTCCAATACTCCCACTTGGAACTCTAATTTCACCATCATTAATGTTTTTGGACATTAGGACATGTCTCAAATTTTGAATATTGAACACTTGTCTAGGCAATTCGTTGAGCCATCCACAGCCCCTTATATCCAAAGATTGCAACTTTTGAAGATTTCCTAGTGTCAGTGGAAGTTCATACAATTCTGACCATAAGAAGCCTAGATAACTTAGATTAACCAACTCACCAACTTCTTCTGGTAATCTCTCTATCCTTCCATCTAAATCTAAAACTAATAGATGTTGCAACTTGCAAATATCTTTCATATATGCCTGAGAAAGGCCACTAGTACTAGAATTGAAAGATGATGCACGTCTATCAGCAGTAATCAAAAATAGGGAAAGAATTTGAAGGTTTCCAAAGTCCGGAGCAACACCCTTCCCATCCATCATCTTCTATCATAACCCGTACAGGTAAATTCACAGCTTTACCCAAAAATTCCACTTCATCCACCTCAATTAGACTTAGCTTACCATATGGCTCAGGAACTTTATATTCAAACCCAAGACCAGATTTTGTTAACAGCCCAAAATCAATGAACGCATCAACAATGTTTTTTGCTGTATTATCTAAGTCTTCACCTTCTTTTTCTGGTACTAGAGATTCAGCCAATAAAAGCCGACTAGTTTATCCTTGTCTACAAAATGTTTATTGGTAACAATATAACAATAATCTAAGCAAGAAATTACATAATCTGGAAGACTTTCATACGTTGAAATGAAATCAGCGCAATAAGAACAAGAACAATTCTCACCTAGTTTGTTCAGTCCTTCTGCTGACAAGGAGATGATCTCTATTGGAATTTCTGCAAAAAACGTTCCTGTGCGATTCTCACAGTAGATTTGAGGCATCGTTTTGGATTTGAATAAGTAGTGAGTTGCAGGAACTAAAATTTGAAAACCTTGAAGAAATAATTATGACCACTGACCAGTTGCTTACTGCGACTTATGCAACAGCAGAATAAATTTTCAAGTTCACCCACCGAAGGAGTGGAGATGATCGAGGATTCCTACAAACCCAATTGCAGATGTACTGTTGTTTTTCTTGTTTTGACACTGTTTAGTGGAAGAGATACTGCTAAATCCTTTACATTTTCTTTTCACTAATATTAAATATAAAAATAATAATAAATAATATTTACTTTTTTACAAAATTTACTTTTTCATCGATATAAAAAAATAATAATAATAAATAATTACAAAACTTACTATAAATAAAAATATAAACAACCTAAAAAATATCCAAAAAAAAATATAAAAAATTAATAAAATCAAAAATAGTATATGATTAATGGTGTGCCCATTGGAGGATTTTTTAAAAATCAATAAAATATGAGAATTTTAGTATTTGCTATCTGATATTTGGTTAATAGTCAATAAACCGTTATTACGTTGTCTTTTTACGTGTATCCTTTGAATATCATGTAAAATCCTTTAAAATGTCGAAATTTCAGAATAATTAAGTTAAAAAAAAGTGATTAAATAATAGTGCATCTTTGTTATTGTAATTTTTACTATTTATCTTTTTTTCATCCTATAATTTTCTTCTAATTCTACCAAAAAAAAATATATAAATACTCATATCTATTTAATATAAAAAGTGGGCTCTACATATACTAAATATAAATTACATCTATTAAAAGACAAAGAGCATAATCGTCGTAATTCAATAAAAAATATCGAAAGTTTCACTCATTTAAGATTTTAATCTTACCCTAAATCTCAATAAATTAAAAATGGATGTAGTAGTTTTTTTTTTTTTTTCAAAAGTACTTCATAGTATTATTAATCTAATATTAGGTTTATATTCGTAAATTCTCTATAAGGTCTTTTTTTGAAAAAAAAAAAAAAAGATAATTATTAACCACATATCATAGTTGTAGTGTAAATTTTCTATAAAATATTTATTTTGTTTTAAAAATATTTCTTGAAGTTAAAGATAATTTATGGAAAGTTTCAAATTAGATTTAACTAATTTTTAGTATTAATTTAAATTTAAATAATGTAGGGAAGGGAATTGATGTCATAGGATCAAACTAGGAGATCTAAAACAAACCATGATCACGCTGGAACGATCCTCCTTAGGCGATGCTCTTCGGACGAACCTGCAAACAATACACATGATGAACGTTGGATAATGCCTGATGGTAAACACTCAATGCTTAAGTCAATAAGGTATAAATTTGATAAGTTATCAAGAGTCAAAAGAGTAAGAGTAATATGGTGAGATTAACCTTTTTCTGGAGAACCGTAATATAGTGAGATTAACCTTTTTGTGGTGAACCTTCGGGGTATTTATGGGATGACCCCCAATGGTTACTTTCCTGAGATATTGGAGCACATCTCAACGGGTGGTGTGATACGCGGCGCACAATCCGGAGCACGTTCTTAGAGCATCGGCTACTGGCCCTATGATAGGACCATGGATCGATCCCTATGCAGGACGATCCTAGGATGATCTCGAGGCAGGGTGACCCTAGGACAATCCTGATGCCCATCAGATGGGCAAGCGTAGATGGTGCCGGAGACCCATACCGATGCTGATTAGCCTATCCGCGATTATGGAGATACTGTCATATATAGGAGACGATGCCATTCTAGGAATGATGCCCAAGGTCCAATTATAGACGATCTCATTTTATCTGGCGATGTCTGTAGTCCAGGGCCGGTTGAACCCTAATGAAGTAGGATTATGGAATAGGTTCGTGAAGGTGGGTGATCCTCATAGGATCCTCTGGCAACAAGGGTTGACCCTTTATTAGCCTCAAGAGTGATCAGAATCGTTTCCAAAATCACAGGGTCTAGAAGAGGGACAATTGATTTTGAAAGGATTCAAAAGAAAAAGAAAAATGCTAAACGTAAGTCAATGTTAAGACCATTAAAGATTCAGCAAATTTGATGAGAGGTGTATAAACGAGAGTACATGCCACGAAATTGGAGATCTAATTCCTGCAATCCTTTTGAATTAGCTAAATATAATAAACAAGCAAGGTCAGGCTCAATGTCATGGGTATTACAGAAACAAAATCTTTGTTTTGAAAGGCCAAGATTGTTAAAGAAGTTGTCTCTTACATATGGGTCTTTAGGGGCTTCAAAATTATTCTATCTGAACTCAGGCCTCCGTTTTTCTCGACAGCCAAACAAACTCTGTGTAACTTCCTTTATGGTTAAAGTCATTTCTGTCTTCTCATCATTTTTTACCTTTAGATTTTCGTGACTGATTTGAACGAATCTTCTTTGTTTGTCAGTAGACCTTTGAACTCAAAGGAGAAAAAGGACAATGACCATGACGTTTGTATTCGCAGTATTATGGGCAATGAAACCTTCGTTTTCAAGGTATTTCTGTAAGAGTTTCAGCAGAATACAAATTTTATATTCTCCGTGATCGGTTTTTAGCCTTGAACCCTTCGGTTGATAATTCGTAGGATGAAAAGGAAGAGGATTTTGGCTTTAGATGGATAAAGTGTTTAGCTCTACCAATTATTCAAGGTATTACTTAGAATTTTATTCTATTTAATGCTTGAGGAAACTGTAAAATTAGTCTTCCTTACCTACCTGTTAATTTGTATGAAGCAAGTGCTGTTAATGGAATGATAATAACAGAGGTAAATTTATTCTTGCATCATGAGTTATGCTTAATTTTAGTTTTGACATTGACAATTTGATGCTCTTTTTACCGAGCTGTCCATTCTTGATTAAAAACTGAATGACTGATCTCGGTCTAGATTGAATCTCAAGCTATTGGCAAACATAAGGATGTTTTGGACATAGTGACACTTAAAATCTGCTACATATTTTGGAACTGATTGCATGGCAGAAGAAGTGTCATTGAATCTCTTGGCTGTTCAAATTGACATTTCTCTGACTATTGCATATTAAATGCTCCTGATATGTCTTTGCTAGCTTCTAAGATAAATGTTTCATTTTCTAGTATGTAGTTCAGCTTCTAATTTTGGTGGTTAATTTATGTTGTGTTAACAGAATGATTGGAGAGACACAGACTCGTATCTTCTTCCTCTTGTTCTTAATGAATTTTAACTTATTTTTTCCTTTCTTTTTTGAAATGAAAGGAAGGAACCATCTTTTTTCCTTGCCATCAATCTTCACACAGAATTGTTGTTGACACCTGACCTGGATAGAGATGAACATCTCCAGTAGTATAAGCCATTGTAGTATTGTATTTACAATTTCACAGTAAAGCAAGAAACCACTGACAAGCCGTAATTTTATTTTTTTAGGTTTGATGTCCGTGATGAAGTGCACTAATCTTCTAAATTTTTGTGCTGCTGGCGGGGCCAAACACTCAAAAGTTTATAAAGTGTGATAAATAAAACTTCTTAGCCTGTAAAAGATCCATTCTATGGACAAATTCTGCCCCATTTCTTATGATTAATAATTTAAAATAGCAATTGGTGACTGTGTTTTTCCTTCCATTGCTTGGAGAAGGATCTGGAGCTCATCATGTGAAGATTTAAAAGTTAGACCTTTCAATTGATATGCACACGTCATTAGAAAAAGGTTTGGAGGGTACAGGTGAAACACAAATTCATATAATGGAGGTTTAAAGAGACCACTAACTTAACGATTAATCTACGAAAACAATAAGCCTTAGTCCCAAATAAAGTGTGGGTCGGCTGTATGAATCCTCCAATGGTTATTCTCTTCAACCATAACAAAATCAGTCAACATGAGCGTTAATACTTTTCACGACATGAATTTTATGTCTTTATTCAAGTCTGTTATGAACCAAATCCACATTGATATCTGAGACTCACAAATCTCTCAATATTACCTATTTTCAAATAGTCTTAGATCTTCCTCGACCTCTCTTGGCTCTTTCAACTATCAAGTTCTCACACTTACGAACTGTTGCATGAGGAGGCCTCCGTAAAACATGACCATACAATCGAGTCTACCTTCTCTCGCTTTATCACTAACTTTTGCTACGTGGGCTTTCTCTCGAACATAAGCATTCTTGATTTTGTCAACC
Organism: Croton laevigatus; assembly: GCA_949640765.1. Lineage (NCBI taxonomy): Eukaryota > Viridiplantae > Streptophyta > Magnoliopsida > Malpighiales > Euphorbiaceae > Croton > Croton laevigatus. The sequence continues at coordinate 3,458 of CATIWJ010230930.1, read as the reverse complement.
TTATATGGCTACACATCCATTTTAACATTCTTATCTCTGTCACATTCGTTTTATGTAGATGTTGCCCCGTTGGTGCCCAAAATTCACTTCCATATAGCATTGCTGGCACAACGAAGATCTAAAAGAAAAAATATGCATAGTAGGTAGACTTTCAGATTCTAAAAACAAAAACAAAAAGGTAGACATTCGGATGTTATTGAAATATTAAATTACAAATTGTATCATAAATATGTGTAGATTTATTTAAACAAAAATTGGAATATTTTTTAAAAATAATAATACATTTCATTTATGGCCATCAAACTTCGAAAGATTTCAACAATACAATTAGGAGTTGAATTTATTCATCGACCTGGCTAGAATACTCGAATTCGAGTATTCTCAAAAGGTAAAACTCCTTCACTTTGAAACAGAATTTACCATTGGCTGTTTGAAAGGAAAAGGCTAAAAATGTCATAACACTGAATGGATATTAACGGCAGAAGGGAAAAGAAAACCTCCACCCAGAGCTTCAATTCAACCATGCGAGCGTTTGATACCGACGAATCATTACCAATCAACCGACGGAAGGCACGACGGTGACTCTACTCTCACTGAATTCCTATTTTATTTAATGGATTTCTCTCCTACTATTAATTTCTCCAACGTTTTCTCTTTATAAATATCCAATTTCTAGCTATATCTTGATTCTATTAGGTTGATTGATCTTGTCTTTATTGTTTTGTTAGAAACCTAACGAATTGGTTGCACATTACTTAGCCCAAAATGAGTTTCAATGTCCAGATATTCAATTGTAGGTATTCTTTATTCTTTCTCATCTTGAAATTTTTGGCTTATTAGCTTACAATTATCTTTTTAATTTTACCTTTTCTGAGAAAAAAAAATTAATACCTAGAAATTTTGAGTTTTGGGTTTTTCTCCTCGTGATAGATGTGATAGAAAGACTAAAAATTTATCTTGGTTAGTTGTGTATAGGTTGAAGCTTCGTAGTTTGAATTTAGTAATTTCTTTGCAGTTTTTTTTTCAAATGAAATGATCTTTTATTTATTTCTAGCCTCTGGGTACTAAGAATCAATGAGATTATGCAGTCCTAATTACTTATCCGATAGTCTTTTATATAATTGCTTGTTGTTTTGTTGGGTATTGAATGAGCTTGTTTTGCCAATTTCATTTCTTGTTGTTATTAGTTTTGGTATCTCCTTTTAGGGGGTGAAATTGAATTGTCTATTAAGTGATTCAAATGTATTTAGAATTCCAATGAGAGGTAGTGCCTAAGGAGTAGTTGTATTTTTTTTGAATTTCCAATTTTTTTTTACAAGAAAGCCATAATTGTATGTTTAGCCACAATTGTGATTTTTTGGTGACAATATTGTATTTCTGCAGAACCAGATTAGTAGCTGTTGCTACTCAAAAGTTCATCTCAGAAGTTGCAAATGATAAACTTCAGTATGTATATACTTTTCATTTTTCTCCTTTTTTCTATTTAACAAGTATGATAATTTGTTGGTAGGACTTTGTTATAACTGACCTTATGTATTGACTTAAAATCAAGAGCTTTTCTTTTGGTATTAAACTCATTGAATTTTTGTAAAGTTTTGGAGAGGAGCAGAGAACTCGAAACTAGAGAAACTAGCGGAAGATACTGTCATATTTACATATAGGTTTTACTGTATCTACAGGGTAATAACAGAACATATAGTTTGTATAGTTGTCACAGCCCAATATTATAATTTTACGGTCTGTTAAAAAAAATTAGGTTGATGGTTATAAATAAATTAAGTTGAGTGTGACTTTCGTCTGTTAATATTAGTCCGTAAATTTTATCGACACCGAGAAGGGGATATAATAAATCATTGTAGTCCTATATTAAACAAATAAACCATTAGTAAATATATAATAAACTCATAAACAATAATAAACCATAGTATACTAAAAATAAACCCACGCAAATGAAATTCAAATTAAGTGTAATTAAGGTTAAATTAAATGTAAATTCATCAATTATTTACAGAATAATTGATGGATAGATTAGGATAAGAATTGATTGAAAATTTAATCAAGTGGCAAACCAAACAATGTGAATTTATGGAAAAATGAGAAAACAAACAAAATAAGAAGAAGACTTTAGTTGGTTGATTTGATTAAATGGCAGACAAGGTTGATAATGGAGGATTACAGGTGATTAAGAAATGAAGAAGGAGACAAATTAGCTTGGCCTATAAAAGGGAAGGCCATTGAAGCCATTTTTAACCTTCAAACCCTAAGTAAAAATATGTTTTATTTTTCAAAAAATAATCCGTCCATAGTTTTTAAAATCTAACACCACAAAACCACTCCTGAAATTCTAGTGATCAGTTTTGACTTAAGAAAATCGAAAAATGGTCACCGGAGGAGCAAATTCCGGCTGGGTCAGTTTAGGAATTTGGGTTGTTAACTAGCCACCTTCAACCACTTATATCTCTCTCTCTGGTCACCATTCGTCCGATCTAAGACCACCATCAGGTCGGCGGTTTCAAGACGAAGAGATCCATAGGTGGTTTGTCGGATTTGGCCACCGGAATCAAAAGTTATAGTCGGAAAACCGAAGCACCTTCGCAACCCAAATCGCGACCCGGCTGCTGGGTAAACGGGTAAGGAGGACGAAAAATTACGCGATCAGTCCCTGGACTTCCGCCGCGTCCCGCGTCTGACCCCCGAACTTCGGCGCGTTTCCAGTTTGGCCCCAAAACTTTTCTGCCGTCTTCAAACATGTCCCTCCGCCTCTTTTTCTTAGGTAAATGACCCATAAACTTAATTTAGCTCTTCAATTTAGTCCAAAAGCCTATAAATTAATTATTTTTGGGTTTATTTTAAGAAATTAATATTTTTAAGGACTTAAATAAATTATAAGGACTCCAAATAAAACTCAAAAATTATATTTTGGACTTAATTAAATTTTTAGAGACCCAAATATTTATTTTGGACAATATTTATTGGACTTTTATATTGGACATAGACTAGTGAACATTTATTTTGGACTATTGGATATTTATTTTGGACTATTGGACATTTATTTTGAGATAAAGATTATTGGACAATTATTTTGGGACTATATTATTGGACAACCTAAGGACAATTAAAAATACCATTCTAAAAACTTAAAAAAAATAAATAAATGGATAAATAGATAAAATAAATAGAAATATTTAGATATATAGTGTACTTATAAAAGTATGGACGATGTTGGGACCGTCTGGAACAAAGGAGATAGACTCGAAACTCAAGGGAAAAATAGAGTAACGAGCCAGAAGGAGGTTTGATACTTTAACTTTGAAAAGTCGTTTTAAATATTATTTGTGTTAAATTTTATTTTAATTTCTGCTAAGTTGTGATTTTTATTCAATTGTTATTGTTTTAATTTTTATTATGATTTAATATTTGTTGTGACTTTAATATTGAATTATTTTCCATAGTATTTA
>CATIWJ010230905.1:0-26182 GCA_949640765.1 Croton laevigatus | reverse complement strand
CTCCATCAAGGCCATGCATTGAATCATAACTGGGATGAACCGAACAGTACCATTAATATATCATTTATTGTTCATTTATAATTCGTTTATACTGCATTTACAAAAAGCATTTACTTTATAATTAGTACCTTTTTGTTTTTTAAAAAAAAAAAAAAAACTTTATAATTAGTACTTATTTTTCATTTATATTTTAATTATAAAGCTATAATCATTAAATTATTATATATTATTAACTATAATATTTAAAAAATTATTTTTTTACATTGTTTTAAAAAAAAAATCAAAATCGAATACCAATTTGATTCCAGTAATTTCAATCGGTGATTCGAGTTTCAATTTCTTACCAAGAACGGTATAGTAAATTGCATTCCCTACTCTCCATTCCGCTCAATGTAAAACTTCTTTAAAAAAAAAAATTCTAACTTTAATTTTAAAACGTTTTAGTATAAATTTATCCAAGCAACTTTTGTACAATTCTTGGCCTACCATATTTAGAATTTACAAATGCACTAAATGTGTTGCATTTTACGAAACACAATTTAAAATTTTGTCAAATATCACACATTTGTTACAAAACTCAAAACCTATTGTATTTATAATGACTGTAAAGTTCGCAGTACATAAGCCCACAATTGTTAGGTATGGCAAATCCTAATTGATATTTATGTTATCAATATTCAATTAATAAGAAAAGAATAGTAATGATACAATAAATTACTCCTAGAATTTTAAAAGGTTTTAAATTAAACAGAACAAAATTATTTAAAAATAGTTCAAATAGAACAACATTTTTAAAATACTCAATTAGGGTTAGTTTTTTTTTTTTTTTAAATTAGGGTTAGTTATTGTGACATGTTTAGTAACAAACATGAGTAATGAATCATTTAAGTACTGAAAAGCCTTAAATGATAAAAATATATCTCCAAAATCTGTCCTTTCTCTCCTTCAGAAACAACTTAACTTACAAAACCTTACTCTCATGGTTAATCAAACTGTAACTCAATAACAAAATTTTTTTATCAAACCAAACCTCTCTCCCACTTTCACTTTTTCTTTTGCCGAGCGGTTCAATATCTTCGCTTAAGGGTTTGGAATAACACAAGTAACTATACTTGGATAGAGAGATAGAGAGAGAGCAAGGATACGAGAGAGGAGTCAGGGTGGGAAGGAAGGGTTCTCTCACTGCTGTTTATGTTATTTTTTAACATACATCTAATTGTTAAAAGTTGAAAATGATTCAAAGTTTAGAGTATTTGTGTGTTTTGGTGATTGATAATTAAAATAAATTAATTTTACGTTTTTTTTTCTTTTAACATAAATATAAACTCACACATTCGGATGTAGATAAAGAGATTCGAACTCAGTCCGTTAGGACTCGAGGGCAAAGGTCTTACCACCTATGCTGGCCCCAACTAGAAATAAATCAATTTACTTTTTGCTGTAGTGTTCTTCACAAATGTTAGGAAATTTGTTAAGTTAAAGATTTGAACAGAGTCATATTGCTTCATCATTTCTAGTTTACTTAGAATATCGGGAAACATGGGATTAGGCCTTTTTATTTCACATCCCTAGTACCTTAGGTTTTCTAATGTTTAATTTCGAGATGCATATATAAATATATAAAGAAAGCAAAGAGCGTAGCCCCTTGACATGAGAAGAGAAATGGCCCAAGAAAATAAATATAGTGAAGTCATCGTACCCACATGGAAAATGGAAATAGGACCACTCTCTAAACAAGAAATGAAATGAGAGGGGCCAACATTGCCACAGGCTGAAAATCACCCTTCAAAGCTTTTAATGAGAAGTTTATTAGTAGGATTTTTGGCATATAAATGTAAGGATAATATCCACCGTCTAGAAATAATCCAAGTTTAATTTAATATCTCTTTGACTTGTAAGCTACTACTAGAATCAGCATTACCATTTGTTTTCAAGAAATGCACCAAGTATCTACAGCATTATTAAGTTGATAGATTGACTAACCTCAAGGCTCAAGCCATGTGTTGTTGCAACGTTGATGATGGTCACCATTTCTCGAGCTTTCAGAATCATTTTCTTCCAATTCCATGCAAAGTCAAATCGCAATAGATGTGATAAGACAATCTGATTTAACATATCAGAGTTATAAACTAGACATTTTTTAAATTATTGACTTGAACAACTGACTTGTGCTCTTATTTGGGGCATGCAATCAGTCACTTCATCGTCCAAGTCCCAACCAAACTATAACTATAAACCCAAAAAACTGAATCAAAAACAGACTGGTTCAGTCTAACTATTCTTCAAACAAGTATGACCAATTTTCTACACCAATCAAAAATCAAAGCTTTAAATCTTGATTAGCAAACTTGGGAAACTGGAGTCCACCCCATCATAAATTCAACGAAAAGGACATCAGTTTATGAATAAATTCTTCATTGTGTAAATTTAGACTATTGAAGCTATAATCTAGACCAACAGAACTGGACCCTTGCCCCTCAAGTACTTTGATGTAATGTTACAAGAAACATTATTTTAAATGAAATAACAAGCTCCCTGTTATTCATTAGTGCCTCAATCCTCCTCACAATAAGAAAAATACCATACCAACTTCATCAATATCAATATACTAGCAGCAGCACAATGAACTCTAGTAAGCATCAATGTTTCATCTCCACATATCAGGGCAAATCAATAGTAAGAGTCACCATTTCAATGTTAACAAGATAATAATATTCTTACCTAGGGATGGTAATTTTGTAGCATCTGTTCTGTTCGTCAGTTAAGTGGTGTGAACATAAGAACTTCTCATCCAGCATCATATTGTCTTACAGAAAACTGACCATGAATAAACACAAACCAAAAAAGAATTAATACTTGTGGAAAATGAGCTCAACTGGCAGAACTATCAGAAGACCTCCAAACCTGCCATGGCTCAAGCTGAAATGAGGCCAAAACCAAGTCCAAACATTAAAAGATAATCATACAGAATGCAATTCAGTAATGCTAGTTGAATATTTTACCTTTTGTGCACTTCAGGTTGAAGATGACTATTTCACAAGCTTAATCAAGTGATGGCATCCCCAAAATGATGAAAAAGCTGGTATTACTCTCATAAGAAGCAACCCATGGAACATTTATTACTATACAAATGTAGCAAAATGACCATTCATATCAAAAGCCTAAAGGCATTTCCTAAGAAAACCTCTACACTTGATACAGTTAGCTTTCTATCGGAGTTGATCCAGCCTAACCTTAAAATTAAGAACATTCTTCTGTGAAATTCTACACAAAACTGCTCAAGTCTCCTACCCTAACAAAGACTCCCATCTCCAATTCTCTCTGTCACTCACGCACAAAAGCTAAGAAATACTTCAGGCAACATCACATCACAAATATTTCAAATGACTGCCATGGATAAACATTTTATTTCGAATACATAGGCATTCCACAATCTCTACTAATTTTTAGGTCAGAACAAACAATGCCTGCTATCTTACACAAGGAGCACAATACTTCGAAAGCATAAATAAGATAGATTCCCTTCTTCCACAATTGACATGATCAAAAGGTATATCATGCAACTGTTCCTCTGATATAGGTCAGGTTAAAAAATGTTATCTAAAATACAAAAACTATATCAATTTCAATAAAATCAAACCATAAATAGAGAGAAACGTATATAAAATACTTCTTAACTGGTTGTTTCTAGTGTAGAAACTATTAATGCTAATCACATTATAAAAATACCAAAGTAGCAAGTTGACTATTGTTCAGTGAAAACAGACTGATTCACAATATGATTTATGGGGGGAAAAGCTTTGCAAACTGAAATGGGAACGAAGTAGGATATTCTGCTCAATGTCAACAAGGAATATAATTGAACAAATCCTGATAGGAACATATTGGTAGAATGTGCTGGGCAGTAACATTCAACTCTTGTCAAATAATTCAGGATAATAAGGCTCATAAAGCTTCAGGATAGAGATCCACTATAGCACTAAAATGAAAAAAAAAGAAGCATTTACTAATTTCAACTTCATTCCAAAACATGTACAACTTCTGAACATCATAGCTCAAGACTAAACATTCTAAATACAATCATGAATTTTAAAAGATAAGTAAAATGCTTTAGTCATGTGAAACATATTCTGCATTTACCTGTTCAAGGTTTCTCGTCAGTTTACCAACCAGAAATATAGCATATAAATTCCAAAAAGATTAGGGCTTCTTGAAGTATCAATTCCAACAGGAAACCAACAAAATATCTTTCACAGATTCAGTTGGCCCAATTCTTCCCAACCAGTACTCCTCCTTATAAATTTGTCATCTATATTAAATTCTCTATTTTGACGTATTCTCCTCTCATAGTTCTCAATTGAGATAGGGCCCTTCTTCAATCTTCTGTAGTAGATGACCTCCCAAGGCCACAAGCGAGCAGAACCAAAATATGAATCTATCTGTAAGGGCCTATCTTTTTCATTTTGAAGTTCAAGCCCATAATAATGCTTCAACACCATGCATAACTCCTCTGAGGAAAGAACTGTAGACTGGTTAGAGCACAAATTGACAGGACCTGCTGAACCCATCAATGGAACAGCCATGTGCTCTGCCTTTAATTCATCAGCATTTTGACAATTCCTTTCTACACGCCTCTTTGGACAGAAACTCCCAGAGTCAATCGTACCTTTGTCCCCTGCTGGTGAGTTTGGATTTGCTACTTCATCAGATGGCCCAGATGCCACTTTATGATCTTCATGATCATCATCCACAGGCTTGTCTTTCTCTACTATTTCAGTTACCATTTTGGAAGCAGGTGCTGGATTTTCATTGTTTGCTACCACCATGCCATTTTCAACTTTTGCACCCCCCAAATGCTTGTCAACTTCTACCAGTTCCCCTTGTTCAATAGATTCAGGGGTTGTAGCATCATTTGGAGATCTATTCGGATTAAAATGAGCCTTATTTGAAGATAATTGCAACGGGTGACCAACTGAGAGAGACAAAGATGTTCTGGAGCTTGACTTTACTCTAGACTTGGAGACTCCGGATCTAGAACAAGGTGCACTTGAACTAGACCTTGATTCAGACAACAATGAACCTGCTCTTGAAGATACTAACCTTGATATAGAATGTGAGAGAGACCTTTTTTGCAGCTCAAAGGATTTCGATGCTGAAGGAGATGCTGATACTGTGCAATCAGAACTGGAGGGAGGTAAAACTGACCTTGCTTTCTTTGAGCTGTGTCCTTTGGGAGATCCAATTTCCTTCCTACAGCGCTTATTTCTATCATATTGCTTTTTCTTAGACATATCAGTTTCCTTTCCTACAGGGGAGCTTCCACTGTGTCTTGGTCTTTGGTTCTTTCCTAAGCCAGAAAATTTCACATCATCAAGTTTTTTCTTTGGTATTGCATCCCCACTTGATTGTAGCCTTTCCACTGATCGGGATCGAAACTTTTCACTTTCGTGTCCACCTCTCCTCTTGATGTCATCATCATGCCTACTGCCAAACCTAGAGGACTTTCTTCGTGAAGCATTTTCTTGGGGACAATTGCGCTTCTTGTGACCTGAACCACCACATCGGTAGCAAGTTACCTGGAGTTCTCCATCAATAAGATGTTTGAACTTCATTTCATCACTATGATCCTTTGGGGGGCTTTGTAAATCAAGTGAACCATCAGCATGGGCCATCTGATCCATTGGATCATCAAATTTCCTATCATAACCTTGGAAATGTTCGTAACTGTCAAATTCTACAGTATCATCAACAACCATTTCATTCACTTGGTCAGAAAATTGCTTGCCCCATCTATCATTGTTGATTGGAACAGGCTCAATCCTACAAACTTCACTCAAAACATCTTTCCTGTATCCATGAAGCTCTTCCTCCAAGTCAGCCTTGGGGTATGTTGCCTCATTATCAAGCCTGTCGGTTGAACCATGCCTTCTACCGAAAACATCTGATTGCTTAATACGCCTCCTGTAATTATGGTCGCTGGAACCCAACTTTCCTTTTGCATAATCTCCTCCTTTCACAGAATACCTGCCTTGGTGTGGCTTATGGTATCTTGCAGACCTTGCTAATCTCGCAAATGATCTAGGCTGTTTATTGGACCATGTGAGTGTTAATGGCTCACCACAAATGTACTTCTTCTGTTGAAGAGTTCTCAAAGCTTTCTCTGCATTTGGAGGATATTCATAAACTACAAATCCATATCCATCTTTCAATCGTACATCACATTGCCCAAACTTTTGGAAAACACGTAGAAGATTATCTTGACTACTGCGGGATGACAGATTACCAACATACAGAGACATCTGCAGCCAAAATTATATTCATCATTAATAAAAAAAAAAAAATGGCTCTTTACGGGATTCCCATTCTTAGATGTGGGGAAAATGACAGAAAGAATGTACATTGTCAGCATCTACGAAACCTAAAATCATGATAAGATTAATACAAGAATTACAGCTATATATTTCACTGAAAAAAAGGTCCAGCAGAGATAATAACTTGATATTTTATTTCCATGGTCACAAAGAAGCACTTTTTTCACGTGATATGTATGAAGCTCATCCGTTTTCTATTTTCCCTCCGCAGAATATAAAGCCTGGAATCTTGATTATTTCACAAATGGGAAAATAAACCCCTTTTTAGTGACGAAAACGCAAAACCCTAGTAAAATTTCTCACAGAGGTTTAAGATGATCATCAACGGCCACAATAATAAGTTTTGAGCACAAAACTTTAGTTTAAATCCGAAAATATGCAAACCAACTGAAAGCTGTCACTTTAAATGTACAGTTTACGAAAACCAAACGAGAAAGCAAGAAAACGAATCGAAACAAGACAAAGAAGTTTCACAGCAAAAAACAACCAACGTAAAGCGCGAGAAAGATGAAGAAAAATAGTGGGAATTTCGTCGAACATCTGATAGGCATTAAAATAGAGCATCAAAAAGCGCCCCCAGAAGTCAAATGGCAAAGTAGAAGAAAGGGAAAACAGCATACCAAAACAAGAAGAGAGAAACAAAGATCAGTACCTTGGCCAGAAAATTTCACCGAGTCCGAAATTGCTGGCTCGCTTGTGACCTAAACGTTGAACATCTCTTGAGTTATTGCGAAGAGTCTGGACTCCCGACTGTATGGCTTTGATTGCTGGTACTGTATTATTGTTTTATTTGCCTTGCCTGATGCTTTATATTCCCTCGTGCGCTCTTTTCTCTCTTTCCTTTTGTTTTTATGACGTGGCAGGTATTTAGTGGCTCTGATACTCTGATCACCGTATTTGAGCCAATCCGGTTATTTTATAGAGGAGTTAGGGTGGTATGGTTTGGCTGATTAATATAACTAATAGCATATATAAGTCCAATAGCTGCTATTTTGTGTTTGGTAAAGATTTTAATCCGTAGCTAATAGAAGATAGGAATCTAAATCCGCTATCAATTCTTTCAACTCGCATACATGAGCCTATTATAATACAATTAAAATTAATATCAGAACTTAGTATAGATAAAAAATAAAAATGCAATTTGAGATGGGTCTCTAAATTTCCGTTTCATAGAGTAAGATTACATCACTCGAACTTGAAATTCAAAAATCGCACTTCCTTTTCTTTTCTTTTTTTTAATAAATAGGTCGTTTGATCGTTTATACTGAGTCTTAAAATCAAAAGCAATAAGTCATATATTGCGAAATTTAACTTTGGATTGCAAATTATATATGATTATGAATTCAATATTACACATTTTTTGTGTCTAAATTATAACACAGAACTACTTTTTCAAAACTATGACTTACTGTTTTTAATCTCGGGAATCAGTTTAGACAATTCAATGTCCAATTTATTGGAAAAACAAAATTCTCGAATTCGAGTGATGTAGCATTTGTGTATTCGCATTTCAATAATGATAAATTATTCGACTCCCGTCAAAGTCGGTTTTTTTTTTTTGTTTATTTTCTTCTGTTTAGATGTACTTATATTTGAGTAAGTTACAATGCCTTACAATTTTGAAAACTTAATTATGTGTGCTAAAACATACATATAACTTTTGTATCATTGAATTAACAACCGTTTAAATTTTCTAATGCAAAGCTAGTTTTTAAAAATCGCAATCTACTATGTTTGGTCTCGGGACTCGATACAAAATATCTAATGGAAGAAAATTTAAAAGTAAATGCAAAAAGCAAAATAAGAGTGCACATTATCACCCTCGAACCATGCATTAGTGCACTATGTATTTTTAAGAAAAACTAGTATAATATCTGCACAATGCTCGATGTTGTTTGAATAAGATAATATACCAATGCGTGAAGTTAAGTAATAATGTCTCACGATCAAAATCCGAAGATACCAAACGAGCTATAAACCGAATCTTTACGAACAAGTAAGACTATAGACAACAAAAGGAGAAGAAAGGGGGCTACCTCCAATGCTTAAGTTAGTGAATGAAGAGTTGAGATAATAATAAATTGAATAGAGGAGAGATTTCATGGAATACCTTTAATTGGGAGACCATTGAGAGTATTTACAAACAAGTAAGACTGTAGGCAACAAAGGAGAAGAAAGGGGGCTGCCTCCAATGCTTAAGTTAGTAAATGAAGAGTGGAGATAATAATAAATTGAATAGAGGAGAGATTTCATGGAATACCTTTAATTGGGAGACCATTGAGGGTATTTATAGAAGATATATTACTGACCTTATCACAGTAAGATACCTTGCGAGTCACACTTCTTATCATAGTAGGACACCGCGAATAATTCGGAGTATATCTAGGTAAAGGATTACTTAGCCATGTCATCACATGTCCACCCCCCTCCCCCAAATCAAGTCCCTTAGTAAAAGATTGAGGGTTTTTCTTTTTCTCTCTTTTTTAGCCACTCTTCTGAGCACTGCACAAGTTAAATTTCTTAGTAAAGGATCTTGATGTTGTGTTAATGCATTTGCTATGGGCGAATGAGTTTATAGACCAAGCTTTATCTTCTGTTTGTGTTATGGAAGGATGATTGAAGGATCATGCTCAACCATAGGATCTTTACGCTATGGAGGGACGATCTAAAGATTGTGCTTAACCACAGTCTATTTATGCTGCGGATGGACGATATAGGGATCGTGCTCAACCGTAGTCTATTCATACGCTGGAGGGACGATCTAGAGATCGTGCTCAACTATAGTTTTCTTAAGCTATGGAGGGATGATCTAAGGATCATGCGCAACCACCTTCTTCAACTTATCAAATTATCAGAATTTCATAGTTAAATAATTATTCAACCACTCTCTTATAAATATTTTTGCAACATGCCTTAGCATATTTATCCAAATTAAAAGGTTCTCACAATTAAACAATACCCCTAATTAATTATTTTTTCAAAATAAATTCAATTTATAACTAAATATAATCTGGAGGACTAAAATGAAATAATAAAATAAGTTCAAAGGTTTATATGTAATTATTTAGGGGCCTTAATGAAATGCGGCAGCAACTTTGGGGGTCCAATTGTGATTTCTTAAAATTCTGAGGCCAGGTGCGTGATTTCTTTTTTCAAAACGTAGGGTTCCACGCGTTTTAGACAAAACGGCGCCATTCCACATCATCCCCTTTACCCGATTCCTCTACCAAACGGGTCGATAAACCGTGGATAATCCGGCGACCCGCTCATCTTCTAGTGACGATAATTGATGAATCATATACCGATCTTTTTCTCTCACCAGGTCGGTCCTGTTGGTGGCCTTAGAATGGTCGTCCAATCACCAAACGAATTTATATTTTCATTTGAATCCATGAATGACCCGTCGGGTCTTTCCTTGATCCGACTGTATCTTTATCCTCCGGCCACCGAATGCTGTGTTTCTTGTCTCTAATCTGATCACCAGACCTGAGGGAAGCGAGCAACGGCCTTGATTACCAAAGATGAGGTCGAACGATGGTGGTGGTAGTTGGGCATTCTCACGGATTTTTCCTTCAAAATTCTGAATTTTGAATTATTTTGATGATTGTTTTAATTTGAATTCATGTCTCTGTTCCTCTCTTATTTCGGTTTCTCTTTTTTTTTTTGTCTCCTCTCTTCCGCGCCTCCAATAATTCTCTCTCAAATCGGGAATTTTCCACTATTTTGACAGTGAAGAGTGATTGAGTGTAAACTGAAGGAATTATAAACTGAAAATGATTTGAAGCAGTAAAGATTAAAGATGGGAGAAAGGAAGGTAGCTGTAAGTCTATGCTCACCGCACCAAATAATGTCTCACGGTCAAAATCCGAAGACACCAAACGAGCTATGGATCGAATCTTCACGAACAAGCAAGACTATAGACAACAAAAGGAGAAGAAAGGGGGTTGCCGATGCTTAAGTTAGTAAATGAAGAGTGGAGATAATAATAAATTGAATAGAGAAGAGATTCCATGGAATATTTTAATTGGGAGACCCTTGAGGGTATTAATAGGAGGTATATTATTGACCTTTTCACAGTAGGATACCTTGCAAGTCACACTTCTTATCATAGTAGAACACAACGAATAATTCGGAGTCCATCTAGGTAGAGGATTACTTAGCCACATCATCAAGTACCAAAAAAAAATCACCGTCCAACTTAAATTCATATACAGGTTGTTTGGAAAAAAATAGGGTGTAAAATAAAGGTAGGCGTAAAATATTACTATTATTGTTTGGAATGAAAGAAATAAAAAGAGGGTGTAAACTTTAAATCAATAAAAGAGCAACATGTGCTACTGATTTTTGGTTTATAATAAATAAGGAAGTAAAAGAAAATCAATTGTAGTTAATATTAATGTTTTATCTCTAAAAAACAAACGATAAATAAAAAAATATGAAAAAGTTAGAGAGAGATTGTAAACAGTACCATTTTACACTTGCCACTGTGCACTTTCCTCCCAATTTGGAGAGCACGGGTTGGGTGTAAAATATGGCTTATTTTGCAACCACTCCGTATTTTATACGCTTTTCTAAACAATTATTTTTAATAATTTCAAGAACTTTTTGCTCCTTATTTTACCCCACGCCATATTTTATATCAATCCAAATACCCATTTGAAAATGGTTTAATGCTTATTTTGCCCTTAATCTTTGGTAAAAAAAATCATTTGGCTCCTTCACCTTTACAGGGAGCAAACTTTCAAAATTTGACATTTTTTGCTCCTTTGCCATACATAAATTTGGCACGTGGACTACAATCGCACATGAGCACATGAATAGTACCACGAGATGAGGAGTAAAAACCATTTTGTCCTCTGAACTTTTGGCAAAATGTTATTTTGATCCCTAAATTTTGCGAGCACTGTTGGTGCCTTGGCAACTAAAAGGGGGGTGAATTAGTTGCCTTCTAAAAATTTAGAGCTGAAATTTGATGGTCAATTAGAAGGATTTTATAGTGGTTCCGCCAAAACTCTTTGCCTACATGTACTTCTCCAATCCTAGAAAGGAATTGGGTTCCACTAAAACACAAGAGGAAAATACAAGAGTTTTTACAAGTTCACTTCAAATTTAGGGTTTGTGATCACCCTAAACTTACAACAAGCAAAAATAAAAGTTTAAAGCTAACTCTCAAACTAAACAGCTAATCAAGATGTAGGTTTAATGCTAACCCAACTAACAAAACACTCAAAATTTAATAAAAGTAATGAAGAAATAGATTTGCAAAATGGGATTGTTGAAAGAATTTAATATAGTAATTGTCTAACCTCATTAATACAGTTTTGATGGGTATTTATACCCATAATAAAAAAACTAGCCATTTGAAGAGAGATAAAATTTCTGCTCAGAAAATGTGTGAGCGTCGCAAGCGTGACCATTGTCGCGGCTGCGACCTCTCACAGACATTTCTCAATGGACTTCAACGACTACCTGTTGCAACAGATTTTTAATTAATGCACTAGTCGTTGCCTCTTACTTACGTACGATAATGAGCGCGGAGGATTGGTAGCGGGCGAGACAAAATAGTTTGATCTTGAAACTTTCATTTGAAATTGGGCTACGCGAGGCACTTGTTAAAGGTGTAGGTGCAATGTCAACATAGTTGTTCACCTTGCGCGCTCGAAGCTTAAGTCGTGGTCATTCTAGGGTCTCATGGAACTCACGCTTGTTCCAATAAAAAGATCAAGTTTTATGAGCAGGCGTGACACTCTTGCCAGAGCTGAACTTCATCTCCCAATGCCTTCATCTCAGGCGCTACACTCTTCCTTTTTGAATTCTCAAACACAATAAGGTGTTTTGTATTTAGGGCGCGAGCGCGCCACATATGTCTCGGCCACAACGCTTATGCCAGAAACATGGCATTATGTTTTTTGCTTGAAAATGGATTTGTCTTTGTTAGGCTAGTCTATATTTGCTGTAACAACACTTAAACACTCGAAAATAAAGTTAGTATCTTCACAAATCTATGTAATTTTGTCAAATAATCAAAACTAAGAGATTTTAAAAAATTAGGCACAACAATCTCCCCTTTTTTGATTTTTTGACAAACTTACAAGAGTTATGACTTAAAAATGATGCAAAGTGTTTAAGTTATGTGAATAAAGAAGGAATGAAAAAAAAATAATATGCTCACCCTCACTTTATGTATAAATTCAATTAACAACTCAAGCATTTCTCCTCATTTTGGCAAAAATATAAAAAAAAGAGACATATGATCATTACAGGAACTGAAATTTCATGAAAAGTAAAAAGAAAAAAGTACAATATTTTGAAATAAAAGCAAAAAGTTAAGAACACAAGAGGATTTCCTATCCTATCACTATGCCTTTTCCTTTATCCTTCCTAGAATATTTTTTAAGTCCCTTTGGAGGTTTCTGTTGAGAAGGCTGTTCCCTTGGCTGAAATTCAAAGGGAGAAGATGGATGAGGCTCATCATCACTACAGGAGGAAGGGCAAGTGTTGCCAAGTACTTTATTGATCCTTTAAAGCCACCTAAAAAGCCTATTTTGCTTCTTGAAAAGCTTCTTTTGATTTTAAAGGATAGTGTCTAGTTTGTATGAATCAAAAGTTGGAGAAGAAGGAGGAGAGAAAGATGTGCAAGAAGAAAAGGCTATTGGCATTTTAGTAGACCTTAGGATTGGAGGTTGAGGAGGTGCCCTTGGTGCTCCAACCGAAGGCTTGTTGCCTTGATACATAAAGGTTCCTGGAGTGATGATTTTGGCAACTTTGGTGAGGTAACGCTTGGTGAAGAGGTTGTTGTGGTGGATGACCACATCCATATCAATGGATCTTTAAACCCTTGGATTCTCAGAGTCTACCACACTACTTACAAGATAGGAAAGAAGTGAGGACACATTTAGGTTTGCCTTAGAGGACCTTTGAATATCTAGAAGGTGATCAACAATGATAGAGGCTCCAGAAAAATGAGTATTGGTGTGGATGCAATGAAGGATGAAAGGTCCTTTTGGGAGACTTTATTTGTTCCCATTTTGGCAAGGATGGAGAGTTACTAATAACTTGATGAACCATCCATAGAGGTAGAGTTTTGTATCATAAACTTTGTCGGCCGATATGGCTTGCCAAGTTGATAGCATTTGATTCAAGATAATGTCACTTATTTTAGAGATGTTTCCTTGAGGAAGATGGAAGATTTCAGCTATTTGGTCCTTAGAGAATGTGTAAGTGTCCCCAAAAATAGAAAAGGAGATCGAGGAAACAAGTGTAAGTAAATGATCCTCATTTAGAAAGTGAGCGGCATTGAGGGTTGCAAGAATTTTGGAGCAAAGTACCTTGTAACCTACTACTTTGATGGAAGAGATGGAAAAAAGAGAAGAATGAGTAAGTAGGGCATTTACCTCATCCCTAACTTCAATCCTCTCTAAGGCTACTTCATCAATTGTCCTTATACTCACAAATTGCTTGTCAAATTACTTCTTGAAGTTTGTGAATAGTAAGAAAGTCATGGTATTGGGGGGGGGGCTTGATTTGGTAGGGTTCTAAGAAGCCCATAAGGATTGTTAGATGTAGTTTTGGTCCTAGGCATAGTGAGAGAAAGTTTGACAAAAAGTTTTGAAAAGGAAGAATATGAAGACTTTGAAAAAGCTTGAGTTCTTGATAAATTTTAGAGAGATTTTAAGAGAGATTTTGTTGTAAAGTGTTAAAACAATGAGATAGTTAGGTTTTTATAAATAAAAAGAGAGGAAATAGCCGTTAAAGGAGTTTTAAAAGCATTAAATTAGTTTTTGAAGAAAGAAAAATTGTCAAAAATAAATTCAGACAGGCGTAGCGAGCGCGCCCAAGGTCGCGGTCACAATCCCTTAAAGATTTACCAATGGCTAAAAACTTTAACGTTGAGGATAATTAAAACCGGATTAATTATGATTAAAATCAGTGCCAACGGTTAAAGATTTGAATGCGTCGAGCTCGAGATCACTAGCGCGTGAGACAAGAACACAGAATTTATAGGGCATTTTGAGCCAGGGGAGTCGCGAGAGAGACAAAGGTCTCAACCGCAATGCATGTCACGGGGGAGACAATGGTCTCAACTGTGACACTTAGGGGTGTTCAAAACCGAACAGAAATTCGGTTAATCGACCGGAGCGAACCGAACTGATTTTTCGATTAACTAAAAATTCGGTTCGATTATCGGTGTTGTGAGGGAATAAACCGAATTTTTCGGTTCGGTTGTCAGTTTTGGTTGTAGCAAAACCGAACCGAATTGAACCGCTTTCTCAAAGTGACATCGTTTTTCCTAGGCCCAAAATTGACAACCTAAATCATGTTTCTCTCATCTCCACTTTCATTTTTCATTTCTAACCTAGCCTTCATCTCTCCTCTTTTCCTTCCTTTCTCCCCTCTGCGCCATTGTCCCTCCCTTCCCGTTCTCCGCTTTCGTTAAAAACAGCGGTGTGCGACGGCAAGCTTCAGAGATAAGGACCGTCGGATCTCTTCTCTTTCATTTTTCATTTTTAAGAACCCTAACCTTCATCTCCTATTTCCTTCCTCCCCGCTGCTCCATGACGCCATCCCTTCTCGTTCTCCTCTTCCTTCAAGAACGGCGATGAGCAACCTTCAGAGATCAGGACCGCCGAATTTCGGCTTCATTAAGGTTAGATTTCTTTCTTTCTTTTCTTTTTTTTTGCTTACTTCTGTTTTCATTTTCTTTCTGCTGTAAAATTGATTTTCTCGGCACTATTAGAGTTCATCCCTCCGCCGCCGTGAAGCATAATCCGTCAAGAAGACCGGTGACTTCAACCTAAAACAAGGACGGCCTTCATTTCAAGTTCAGGTCAGTTTTGAATTCTTATTTTTATATTTGATTCAAGCTTGGAAAAAAGTCTGATAAGGCAAATTGATTAATTTTGGACTGGTTTTAGGAATAAATTAAATGTGTGAAGTATGATGTTAGTTATTTAGTCTCTGCAAAATGTCACTTGTTTTGTGTTTGGTTGCTGAGATAATTAGGGGAAATGGTATGCTTCAGTAGTTGACATAATATAAGTTCTTGGTTTTTAAATTTATGTTGTGGAAATGAAATGAAAGAGAAGGCCACAGAGAACAATATACAAGCTGATTTCATTATTAGAAATTTCAGTATTTTAATATGTTTAAAGTTAATAGTATCATAGTTGGTTGGTTCAATGATTGTTGTTCTCCATTCCTCCAACAATAAAAAAAGTGAAATGTGATTGCTTTTTTAACTTTTGCATATGGGAATAGGAATGGGAATCTATAATTACAGCAGAAAGAAAATGAAAAGAATCTACAATTTCAATTTCAAATGGGTTTGTTTTGTATGTTTAGAGTTGAATACCTATATTTATACGTATATTAATGATTATGTTTATTCTTGTAGACAACTATGGATATTGAATCTGGCAGTAGTGGTGTTGGTATCAAACAAAGTGGACAAGTTGCGGGAAATAATGAGGGTGGTGAAAGTAAAGCTATACCACCAAAAATCGGGAAGAGGAAGAATTCATCATTATGCTAGGATCATTTATGGACAGCCTGTTTTTTCTAAAGTCGTTGTTGTAATGTTGAATTTGGATGATTTTAATTATGTTATATGGACTAATATTTTGAATTTTGAATGTTGTATTGTATGGACTTTGATATTTTGGACTTTGAATGTGTGATGTTGTTGTGATTGTAGACTTGAATTTCAGATGATAAGTTTGTATTTTCTGTTAATTATGATGTTGGTGAGACGAAAACGTATATGGAATGTTGAATTTTAGGTCTGACATAGCTTTAAACAGGTGCTGCGGTGACATTTATCAAAGGAAGGAAAATTCGATTTTTAGTGTAAACTGAACTGAAACCGAACCGGTTTTTCAGTTCGGTTACAATCCAGTTTCTATTATTATAAAACGATTTTTGGTTTTTTAAAATTAAAAGCGATTTTAAATCGGTTTAAGAAAATCAGTTCAGTTTGGTGAACCGAACCGTTTTTGAACAGGCCTAGTGACACTTATACAGAGAAATTTCTAACAAGCAGATCACATGGAGAATTTTGGAAAACATACTTTTGCACAAAAATTTTATCATGTAATCCATATATTTTATGCATAAGCATGCCTCATATGTATGTACATTTAACAAAAAAAAGAGTTAGAGAGATGTACCATCTATCATCCATAGTCTAAGGATGATTGAGTTCAATTTCTCTTTGTTGAGCGGTTTGGTAAAAATATATGTCAATTGATTGTTCGTCTCCACGAACTCCAAACATACATCACCACAATGCACATGATCTCCAATAAAGTGATGCCTAATGTTTATATGCTTAATTTTAGAATGATTGATTTGGTTCCTAAAAATGTTGATGTCACTAGTGTTATCAAACCTAATAAGAATGTGGTTTTGTTCTATGTCAAAGTCATGCAATTGTTGTTTAATCGACAAGATTTGAGCACAACAAGCATCGGCGACTATATACTCTGCTTCCATGGTGAATAGAGCAACAGATGCTTGTTTCTTGCTAAACCAAGAGACTAAACATTCAGCTAGGAAATGGCAAGTTCCATTGGTACTTTTTTAATCTAAAAGGCTTCCGACATAATCTACATTGAAATAGCCAACTAGGTTAATACATGTATTTCTAAGATACCAAAGTCATAAGTGTAATGTTTGTCACATCCGTCTTATTAATTTTGATAAAAAAGAGTTAATTAGAATAAATTAGAGTTAATTTATATGTATAATTAAGTGATTAGAAGTGACTAGTAAATAATTAAGAATCCATGGGTTTTATAGAAATCATATGTGGACATTAGAATTATGGAAATAGGCTATGGATGTATGTATGTGTGAGTAGCCTAAATTAATTTAAAGGAAAGGTATGGCCCCATTCAAATAAGACCCTTTTCTTCTTTATAAAAGAACATGTGCCCATTTGAATATAATATTAGTAAATCCATAAAAATATAGTCCCCATCTTCTAGAATTTTCTCACCATTTCTTTCATTTCATTTGGCCTCTCTCTCTTCCACATAACCTTCATTTTTCATTTTTCCTTTCATCATCTTCATTTTCTCATTTTCTCTACACCCCTAATCGGCCACCATCTCCCAAAACAAAGGGGAAATTTTCATCTCTTGAACAAGAAACCTAAGGAAGAAGCTAGATCTAAGGTAAGAGGTGACATTCCTACCACTATTCTTCTATTTTTCTTGTAAGATCTTGCGATGAGGTTATGGTTTGTAGAGATTTCTTTAGATCTAGTGTAAAACTTGTTAGATCTAAGCTAGATCAAGGTTAAGATGCGTAGATCTAGTTTAGAAATGGGAAACCCATGAGGTATGGGTTAGGGTTTGGAATTTTCTTAAAAAAAACCTAAAATATGTTGTGTTTTAGGAGATTTGGAAGCTAAGGAAGTTGACAAAGGCAAGGCCAAAGCTTGAGCTTGGTGGAAAGCTATTTTTGGAGGTTTGGTGCTTTAATCCCCTCATTTTCTTTAATTTTAAATCTTGTTTTCTTGAAATTTGCTTGAGATGTTGGTATGTTGATTTGAGGTTTAAATGTATAAAAGTGGTATTCTTTGAAAATGGTTTACATGAGGTTTTGAACTTTAAATGCTAGTTTTATGAAATCTTTTGAATGAGGTGATTTGAGGTATAAATGGGTATTTGGTTGAAAAAGAGATTTTTTCAGTTTATAATATGTTTTTATAGATGTTGAGCCCGCGAACGGGTAGTCGCACTCGCGACCAGGTAGCCAAGTGGACGCCTCGTCCACGATGAAGCTCTCAC
Organism: Croton laevigatus; assembly: GCA_949640765.1. Classification (NCBI taxonomy): domain Eukaryota; kingdom Viridiplantae; phylum Streptophyta; class Magnoliopsida; order Malpighiales; family Euphorbiaceae; genus Croton; species Croton laevigatus. Next base: position 8,019 of record CATIWJ010230905.1, on the reverse strand, counting down.
GCTCGCGACCCATTGCCCACAAAATATTTGGTTTGCTTCCGGAAGTCTCGCGACAACTGCGTGGAAGGTGGTCGCGCCCGCGACCAAGGTATCGTGCCCGCGACCTACTTGGCAAAGAAAAGCCTATTTTTCTAAATTGTTGTAACTTCTAATGTTGAACTAATATTTATGAGAAATGGTTTTAAGACTTTGATGATAGGTGATTTCATTTTGAATGCTTATGAAATTTTTGGAATATGAATGAATGACTTGGAATGGAATATTGTGAATGGAAATGTCAAATTATATGCTAATAAAGCTCAAAGTGACTAAGTTAGAATATTGGGATAAGAGTTTGATGCATCAAACAGTAAGATCCGCGGATATGGGTGCCGAGAGAGAGAAGGCCCTAGAAACTTATAAGTGCCGAGAGAGAAAATTCACTGAAATTATGAAATAAGCCAAGAGAGAGAATGCTCTAAGTATTGAAATGATATGTGATATATTTGCCATGAGCCAAGAGAGAAAAGGCTTTCTTTTGGGTAGCTATTTCTTTTGTATTTTGTTTTTTAGTAGAATGACATGTATAACTAGGGTTGATCATTAAATTCCAAGTTACCTGTAATATTATTACCGAATATTTCTAGGATGGTTTTGTAACATTACATTATAGATGATAGATGCATGTTTAAGTAACTAAGTAGATGATATTGAAATGTTACTTGAATATTGAGGCGGAGGTTATAAGGAGGCGGTATAGAAGTGGCATGTGTGTATGTGTGAATGATTTGATGAAATTGTAATGATGACGTGGAAAGCTATAAATATGTATATGTATATATATTTATATATAAAAAGGAAAAAATTGGAGAGCAATATGATTAATCATATGTTAGGTATAGGTGAACCGAGTCTAAAACCGTAGTTATGACATCACTTTTGGTTCTATTCATAGAATTAGAAGGGGTGTTACAATGTTCCACACAAATATTTCAAAATTCTTTTTATGGCATGCAAATGTGATTCTTTAGGACATGCTTGAAAATGTGCACACAAGAAAACGACATACATGATATTGGGTCTAGAGGTGGTTAAATATAAAAGAGGTCCGACCATACATCTATAAAGCTTTTCACTAATAGGCATGCCCGATTCATCTTTGTCAAGCTCAGTGGTGGTGCTTATTGGAGTCTTACTACTCTTGGAGCCTTCCATACCAAACTTCTTAAGAAGCTCTTTTGTATACTTTGCTTGGTTGATGAATATGCCTTTCTTGGTTTGCTTTATTTGGAGACCTAAGAAGAACTTGAGTTCACCTATAAGGCTCATCTCAAATTCACTAGTCATCTTAGCACTAAAAGTGTAACACCCCTTAACCTGACTACCTACTAGCCGAGTTAAAGTGTGCCACATCGTATATTACATGGTATACAGAACATAGTTTACAATGGTTATAATAAAATAACATTAATTACAATGTGAAATATAAAATTTCTTTTCCTTGATCTGCTGGTCTTCTGCTTTCTGGCTTGTTCTCGCAGTATTTGCCGTTCTACATATACTGGTGAGCCTGACTCTACTCTGATTATTCTAGGTTCTTTACGTCTTTCTAATACCTACAAGTTTAGCAGACACTAAACTTTCTAAGCGTTTCGCTTAGTGGGTACTTTACTTTTACTCATGTCAATTTTTTAACATAATATTTGCTTATATGGCAACACATATGGCAAACATTAATACAGCATTGTATACAACATACCATATATTCACAGCACAACATTCATTCATTTGAACATTATAAAGCAAAGTTAAAGTACCAAACCTGATATCGTGTTGCATTCGCCCCTTGTTGTCCTATGCGTTTCCATAGCTAGATTCCTTTGCCATTTTCTAACAATCACAATTTATTTAATTTTCTCACTTTACTATATAATTTCTCTAACGTTTCTTTTTATGCCTTTCTACTATGCTTTTACTTTAATTTCTTTTATTTATCTTTACTGTCTATGTTTCATAATCTGACTCTTATTCTGGTACCAAATTATTCTTTAACATTATTCAGTTACACTAATTTTACTTCTGATATTTCCAATTGTCTTTCTATACTTAGCCATTTTACGCTCTTGATTTTACGGAAATTTCGCCAGAGTTTCGCATCATATTCAAATACCCGTGAATAGTAATGGCGACTATCATTGACAATCCCTATGAAAATTCACTGAATCCTGCATAAAAATTCCTACAAACACTTCGGCAACCTCCTTATACCTTCACTCCTTATATAGAATTTAAATCAATTTCACATTTCTATAATCAACGTGCAACATAGAATTCCAAGCGTTTATTAAGTTTCCTCTTGCCGACTATTTATTTTCATATGCGTACAGCTTACTAACTTAATCACATTTCTTTCGTCTGAGGTCCAAATGGAATGGTTCTTGATTCCTTAGCTAGGTAACACATTTAGGTACAATATTGTCTTCTATCACACCATCAAATTATGTCCATAGTATATTCAAATTGTGAGCCTAAGTTACAAGTCATGTTCTGCCCAGACCTAAATTCCAGCTTGCACATCTATTACTTATTCAACTATAAATTTTTCATTACTAATCTAATTAAGTTGCTTCTAATTTCTATAGTTCACTAACATATAGAGGAACAACTTTTCTTTTTATCTCTACTTCAAATTATGTTGTTAACTTAGTGAAATTACCATCTAAAATTCATGTTTAATTTTGGTCTTGCACAGGGAACAACCTTCAGTTATTTAGGTATAACTTTTTACATAAAAATTTTCTGTCAAAACTATTTTACATGGATTCACTTCCTTAAATTCAGTCTCTATCATGATCAAATAATTACTTGAATTTCGGTCTGCCCTGCTGCCTAGTCTGTTTACGTCAGCCTGCACGCTAATTACTGTTTTGGCCATAACTTTTGCTACATATGTCCAAATAGGGTGATTCTAGTCTATATTGTTAGCTAAGACATATATCTACCATTTCATTTTTATCACATCTCGAAATTTTTCCTCTAACCTCCATAATTTCTGTTTGAACTTGGCCCTAGAATTCTACCAGAACATAAATTTCAGCTTCTTCCCATTTTGTTTACTAAACATATAAGTCCTTTATATTCAATCTATTATCTCACTTTAATCACTCAATCATTCATAATTAAATCCCTAAAATTCTAGAATTTCTATTTGATTTATCTCTTAAACTATTAATTAAATGAAATAAATCAAAGTAAATATGGCTTATTTACCTTGGAAATCAATTTTCCCCTTGAAAAATTTTCTTGAAATTAGCCAAAATCCATTGCTTCTTCTTGGGCTAGGTGGTTCGGCCACCATGAAAGGAAGAAAGGGGAATTATGTTCTTGCACAATTATGTTTATGTCCAATTTTTCAACATTATATATTTTCATTTATTTTTGATTTAATTAATTATTAATCCAATGGTTGTAATTTAATTTAACTATTATAGTCGAAGGCTAGGATCTAGCCAAGTGTCAACTGTACATATTTTTACTTGATAAGCAAGTTCATGGTTCTATTTTTACTTCTTACGAATAGCCTCTTTCATTTAGTAAAACATTGCAATTAGGTCCTCACTTAGCCTAGTTGCCGTTCTTCGTTAATAACTTTTTGTATACTAGTCCAAATTCAATAATTATTATACCAAATGAAACTAAAAATCTAAATATATTTCATATTAAAATCTTAGACCAATCCGAGTTATAAATAATATTTGGTGTCACTATCCGCTGGACCCGGCGCACTGCCCGAGGCAGCCTGCGCACCGTCTACTAATTTCATCATAACTTTGTCCATACATGTCTAAATTAGGTGATTCTTATTTCTACGTTTAACTAACATATAAAAGAACAACTTTCATGTTTTACACATTTATAAAATAGGTCTTCTTGATACCCGAAATCTAGATCGAACTCACAGGTTCTACATAAGTCAAATTTTAGTATTTTTGCAGAATTCTCTGTATGAGCGATTCCAAAAACTACTGTAATCTCACTATTGTGATCTATTTAATCTCAAGATCTCATATTTAATATATTGTCAAGGTTAGTCCCTAACTTTTCCCAAAATTACCGTTAGATCCTTTTGACTTCCGAAACCTTACTTCGCCTCCTGGGTACAGTCGGCGTCTGTCTGTAGGCCTCTTGTAATTCATATCGCCGAATTTACGTATTTAGGGTCGACTTTCCACGGAGGTCACCCATCCTGACTTGTACTGTGACCTGAGCACGTTTAACTTCGGAGTTCGGTAAATTTCTCCGCGATCTTTCCGAGTGCATGCGCCCAGACTGTATCATTTGAATCTACAGTTGTCGGATAACGCGTTTATACTCGATTTCCTCATTTCTCTGGTTACGACTAGTGTATAATTCACGTATTTCCGTATTTCTCTTTTTATTTACTTTTCGTTTACCATTTATTTACTTTTCTTATAATTTATTTACTTTTATTTACTTCATATCTACCATTTTTCTTCTTTTTTTTGCTTTCTTTATTTACCTTTTATTTACCTCATATTTACCCTTTTTTTTGTCACTTATTTACCTCTCTTCGTGGTATATTATTCTCGTAATTTCTTATTAATGACTCTTATTCCTTTCCGTGCATTAGATTATTTATACTTCAGAGTTATCGAATTTCAAGATGTTACAAAAAGCTTCACATAAGAAAATGTTAGTAACACCGAATATGATATCATCAACAAATATTTGCACAACAAGTAAATCACTATCATGCTTATGAATGAAAAGTGTGGTGTCAACTTTGCTCTTTTCAAAATCATTTTGAATAAGAAAAGAACTAAGTCTTTCATACCAAGCTCTAGGAGCTTGTTTAAGACCATAAAGAGCTTTTTCAAGTTTGAAAATATGATTGGGGAATTGGTAGTGTTCAAAACCCAGGGGTTGTTTAATATACACCTCTTCCTCAATAAAACCATTTAAAAAAGCACTTTTGACTAAGGGTGGGCAAAATCGGTTCGGCCCGATTTTTTGGTTTTCGGTTCAAAACCGATTATTTTTTCATGAACCGAAAACCGAACCGAAATTTTGGTTAACCGATTTTTCGATTCGGTTTTAACCGAATTTTACACGTTAAAAAAAATCGGTTCATACCTTTTGATGAACCAAAAACCGAACCGAAAATTCGGTTCACATATATTTACGAACCAAAAATCGAACTGAAAATTCGGTTAACTGATTATTCAGTTCAGTTTGGTTCGGTTTCGGTTTGCGGTTCGGTTTTGCCCACCCTTACTTTTGACATCCATTTGAAAAAGTTTGAAATTTATGTAGCATGCAAATGCAAGTAAAATCCTAATGGCTTCCAATCTAGCAACAGGGGCGAATGTTTCATCGAAATCAATGCCATCTTCTTGATTGTAGCCCTTAGCAACTAACTTAGCATTGTTTCTAGTAATGATACCTTTCTCATCAAGTTTATTTCTAAAAATCCACTTGGTGCCGGTAATAGAATGGCTAGAAGGTTTTAGAACTAGTTTCCAAACCTTATTGCTCTCAAATTGATTAAGTTCCTCTTGCATAACAAGGGTCCAATTTTAATCATCTAAGGCCTCATTAATGGTCTAGATACCTCACCAATGATTAGCTCCTTAGGGTGATCCTTCTTAAATTGCCAATCCTTAAGTAATTCCTTGTTGGTTTCATTATTTGCTTCTTGCTCCATATTGCTAGGCTCCCCCTCAACATCAACCACTTCTTTTCCTTTGTCCTCACTTAGATCAAGTTGTTGATGTGGGGTTTGAGGTTGGTCTTCATCTAGAGAGAGCTTTTCAATTTCACCTATAAAATCAAAAGAGACACATTTCTCTAGATCAAGTGGATTAGTCTTATCAAATACAACATGCATAGACTTTTTAACTATCATACTTCTTTTGTTGAACACCCTATAGGATTTGTTATTTGAGGCATAGCCTAAAAATATGTCTTCATCCGATTTGGATGAAAATTTTTCAAGATTATCCTTGGTGTTTAATATGTAGCATTTGCAACCGAATACTCTAAGATGAGATATATTGGGTGTCACAGCCCAATACTTATAATTTTACGGTCTGTTAAAAAATTAGGTTGACGGTTATAAATAAATTAAGTTAAGTGTGACTTTCGTCTGTTAATATTAGTCTGTAAATTTTATCGACACCGAAAAGGGGATAGAATAAACCATTGTAATTATATATTAAACAAATAAACCAATAGTAAATATATAATAAACTCATAAACAATAATAAATCATAGTATACTAAAAATAAACCCACGCAAATGAAATTCAAATTAAGTGTAATTAAGGTTAAATTAAATGCAAATTCACCAATTATTTACAAAATAATTGATGAATAGATTAGGATAAGAATTGATTGAAAATTTAATCAAGTGGCAAACCAAACCATGTGAATTTGTGGAAAAATAAGAAAACAAACAAAATAAAAAGAAGACTTTAGTTGTTTGATTTGATTAAATGGCAGACAAGGTTGATAATGGAGGATTACAGATGATTAAGAAATGAGAAAGGAGACAAATTAGCTTGGCCTATAAAAGGGAGGCCATGGAAGCCATTTTTAACCTTAAAACCCTAAGTAAAAATATGTTTTACTTTCCAAAAAATAATCCGTCCATAGTTTTTAAAATCTAACACCACAAAACCACTCCTGAAATTCTGGTGATCAGTTTTGACTTAAGAAAATCGAAAAACGGTCACCGGAGAAGCAAATTTCGACTGGGTCAGTTTAGGAATTTGGGTTGTTAACCAGCCACCTTCCACCTCAATTTTCTCTCTCTGCAGCCACCATCCATCCGATCTAAGACCACCATTAGGTCGGCGGTTTCAAGACGAAGAGATCCATAGGTGGTTTGCTGGATTTGGCTGCCGAAATCGGAAGATATCATCGGAAAACCGAGGCACCTTTGCAACCCACGAGCGACCCGACCTGGGTCTGATTTGGGTAAGGAAGAAGGAAAATATCTGTTTTGGTGCCTGCGTTCTTGCCGCGTTCCTCTTCTGACCCCTGAAGTTTCGGCGCGTTTCTGTTTCCACCCCCAAAGTCTCACACGTTTCCGTTTCGACCCCAAAACTTTTCTGCCGTTTACAAAAAGGTCCCTCTGCCCATAATAATTAGGTAAACAACCCTAAACTTAATTTAGCTTTTCATTTTAGTCCAAAAGTCTATAAAATTAATTATTTTGAATTTATTTTAAGGAATTAATATTTTTAAGGACCTAAATAAATTATGAAGACGTCAAATAAAGCTCAAAAATTATATTTTGGACTTAATTTAATTTTTAGAGACCCAAATATTTATTTTGGACAATATTTATTGGACTTTTATATTGGACATAGACTAGTGGATATTTATTTTGGACTATTGAACATTTATTTGGACTATTGGACATTTATTTTGAGATAAAAATTATTGGACAATTATTTTGGGATTATATTATTGGACAACCTAAGGAAAATTAAAAATACCATTCTAAAAAACTTAAAAAAATAAATAAATGAATAAATAGATAAAATAAATAGAAATATTTAGATATATAGTATACTTATAAAAGTATGGACGATGTTAAGACCGTCTGGAACAAAGGAGATAGACTCGAAACTCAAGAGAAAAATAGAGTAACGAGCCAGAAGGAGATTTGATATTTTAACTTTGAAAAGTCGTTTTAAATATTATTTGTGTTAAATTTTATTTTAATTTTTGCTAAGTTGTGATTTTTATTCAATTCTTATTGTTTTAATTTTTATTATGATTTAATATTGAATTATTTTCCATAGTATTTAATTAAAAGTACTATATTTTAGTAAAGTGATATTTTTAAATGATTTTATTAAAGTTATTATTTTTAATTCCGGAAACGAATGTTTTCGTGAATTTTATATATATAGAAGCTAAGTTAATTTTAGGGAAACTTAAGTACCTAGAATAACTTAGACATAAATTTTCTAAAAGTGAGTTTCAATAAAGAAGAAAATGTTTATAAAAA
>CATIWJ010230892.1:0-16314 GCA_949640765.1 Croton laevigatus | reverse complement strand
AATTTTAGATGCCAGAAAATGAAGTTGGACTGCGGGTAAAGGACTGTGTCATAAGACCAGTGTTGCAGTGAAGCAGATGAAGAAGAAGAACAAAACAACGAGTTGTATAGTCTCTGTCGTTTGGGGTAAAAGCAAAGTCGTTTAGCTTGCCGAGCAAATAGGGGTGTGCAAATTCGGTTCGGTTCGGTGAACCGAACCGAATTTCGGTTTTCGGTTTAAAACCGACCAAAATTTTATAAACCGAAAATCGAACCGAATATACGGTGAACCGATTTTTTCGGTGCGGTTCGGTTTTGGTTTTAACCGAATTTTACATGTAAAAATTATCGGTTTTTACTTTTTGAACCAAAAATTCGGTTCATATATTTTACGATCCGAATACCGAACCGAAAATTCGATTAACCGATTTTTCGGTGCGGTTCAATTCGATTCCGGTTCGGTTTCGGTTCACGGTTCGGTTCTGCACACCCCTACGAGCAAACAACAACTCATTTGCAGCTAGGGCGCGCACCATTCTGAGTCAAAACGCGCAATAGTTTTGCGTTTCGAGGAGAAGTACGTGCCTAGACCCTAATTTGTGATAGCATTACAATGATGACTGGAGTCTCCTTCCGTTTTTAATAAGAACTTCAAATAAGCACCGTGAACTTATATTTTATTTTATTTACGTCTTTCAGATTAAATTTAAATATGAAATTTAATTTATTTTAGAAAAAAATTAGTTAGGGATATTATTTAATTATGAGAGCATTTTAATTTGAATAAATATGCTAATAACGTAGTTTGAAGTATTTATTGGCATCAAATAATTCATTAGAAATTTAATAAGATTAGAAAAGTGTTAAATAAAAGATAATAACTTATGCTAGTGTGCTTAATTATATGACATGATGGAAAATTATATTAATTATGAATTTCGATAATTCAGAAGAAAATATAGAAAAGCACTATGTATGTGGAAATCAGAGTATATATATATACACGTGTGTGTTAAAGTTCAACATTAAAAGAAAATAATAATTATGATAATATGTAGAAATATGTAAATGGAAATAAAGAGGTAAATTTCGAAATTATTATGGTATGTAAAGTAGTAAGAAAAATTATAAATTAATATGTAAATATGAAATGTAGAGTTTAAATCAATTTGTTTAACTAAAAGGATTATATAGATAATGAAATAAAGAAAATAATTGGAAATTGATTAATAGAAATTATGAATTAGAGTTTTATTAAGAAAAGTAAGATAGAAAAATATAAATATGAAGCATGGAAATAAATGAAGAATTGAGATAATATATATAAAGAGCATTGAAGTACTAATTAGTATATGGTGTAATATAAGCCTAAGAGAGTAGCCTAATGGTAAGGTACCTCTTTTCTGAGATCTCAGATTCAAGGCTTATCAATTCCCTTCCTCAAATACCTCAAGTAGAATAGAATATCTATGTTAAAAAAAAAAAAGGTATATGTTGTAGTATGTTTAGTAACTATAAAGATATAAACCATAATACGTTATAAAATGAAATGAACTTAGCAGGAGTATTTAAGTAAAAAAAATGTGAAATAATTTGAAAATAATATTGATAATTTGATTAGAGTATTTATAGTAAATAAACTATAGAGAAAAGATTTAAAAGGGTGCTATTAAGATTAATTGAGAAGTAAATTAAATTAAGTGAAATTGAATAAGAGCAATCAAAGAAATAAATGATAAATAATAAAAGGATAGATAAAATATAAAAGGGAAAGAGAGAAATAAATAAACAAATTGAAATAGATCAAGTGATAAATAGATTGGGAACCAATTAGTTTTTTATTGAATTAAATAGCAGTGTAAAGTTTAAATTAGACGAGGATGCGTATATCGAATTCGGGTAAGCTGACAAATACATCAACTAAATTAGGTTTACGAAAAGACGGGAATGAGACCAAAATCACCAAGTAGCATCAGAATTACCAGCATGATCTAGAATGTCATGTACTGGGAAAGAAAAGTTAGAGAATCCAAAAGAGTATTAGAATAAAAGAAATAAAATTTACTAAATATTTTGATTCATGTAAACAAACATAGTCATGATATGTATATCATGTAACATATTGTGGTACACTTAGCTCGGCTAGAAATAATCGGATTAAGGAGTGTTACATCGAATTTATGTTGAAACGCCTTTGATGATAGTCTACGACAAGTGTCGTAGACTTGCTTTTGAATTATCTTGACGAACTTTGTTGACGATTGTTTTACTTTTTGAGTTTCAGGAGAAAAAACAATTTTCTGATTTGGAAGTATCAAACCAAAATAACAGGTTTTTAAAATTAGAAATAAAATAAATAAATTTGTTAACCAAAACTTCCAAATATTTTTTTAGTTTATTTGAAAGTCAGTCATAACAAAAAATAGTATGAACTACACAATAATTAAGAAAGTAGATTATATAACTCTTTATGGTAAAAATTATTCAATTATAAGATTTTCTACTTCTTATGATATGGGAAAATAAATCAAATCATAACTCTGGTCACTCATATTTTCAATTTAGCTATTATAGTTGATGCATGGACATGGACAACTAAGTGGTAGTGATTTATAAACAACTTATTTACTATAGTGAACGGTTACTTTAGAGACAATTATGTGATAATGAACTGGTATTCTGCAAACAACCGCAGTGCTTCCATGTGTAGTGCCAAGATTTGTAGAAAGGTAAGCATCCTAACCTTTTGTCATCAGGCGGAAACCCCAAGTTATCCCCCACCTTAACCTATTAATGCTAAGTGAAAAAGATCCTGAAGATGCCTAAAATACAACAGAAAATAGATAAAAAGATATATATATATATATATATATATATATATATATATATATATATATATATTACCATTGCGGCTTGTCTTTTGAGTTTAAGAGAAAAGTAGAAGCGCATTCAACCCTTTTATTCTTTTATTTATGGCTTATTTTGATCCTATCCTTATTTAAATTACATTGAAGATGTTCAACCCTTCTTTAAAGAAATTAATTTGTTATAGGTATATATAGGTAAATTGTAATGAATATATGATCTAACATATTTTAGTTTCAGTTTTGCTATTGTTATGTCTCAGTATGGGATTCATAATCACTCAATAAAAAGCTGTTGTCGAGTGTAAAAATAATTATAAGATACACGAGATTATCTACAAAAAGAAAATGATTGCTTATTTGATAAAATAAAAATACCAACAAATCTTCCTAAATAAAATAAAATTTAATTATAAATATAATAATTAATATAATCTAATTATAATTAGTTAAGGATACAGTTGTGACGATGAATAATGTTAAAACTAATTATAGAAATGGGACCCTCATTCAGAAGAAAAAGCTAATTTAGACACTAAAAAAAAAAAGGACAGGATTAAATCATGTAACATAAAAAATAAAAGAATAAAATAATCAATTTCTAAAAATAATTCTATAAAATTTCAGGAATTACTTCATATTTTTCCCAAAAGAGATGCATCAAAAACGATGAAAATGCTTTTGGCTCTCTAAGCACCAAGAAAATGTATCATGCTTTTGCCTGAGAGTACAAGATGCATCTGAGACATAACAATAGCAAAACCTTGGGAGTAACTAAAGACAAAAAAAAAAAAAGATGCATCTGTCTCCAGACAAAATATATTAGAGCAATAAAATCCAAACCAGGAAGCAAGTGAAGCAATTTAATGTCCTAAAAAGACAAAACATCTGCATTATCTCGTCTCATAACCCACTCTATCAGAACATCAAGCCTGCTAGCTAAATGCGACCTACAATCCACAACTAACATTCGAAGCTCAGAATCATCTAATATCTAGTCGTTCAATGCAAAAACTAAATAATATTGTGCCAGCAAAGCACTTTACTATTCTTATGTAAGATTAAGACATTAGATGACAGCTAAGCACAAAGTTTGTTCTGAGGATTAAATAACAAACGCTAACTTTGCCTAACTAACATATAATTCCTGTTCAATGTGAAATTATATGAAATCAAGTCATTAATCACAATACTAGAGTGGCGACTCATTCCTTGTAAGCAAAGCCAACTCTAGTTTGTTTGATTCCTCATGCTGTCTGCACTTCACAATATTTGATCATGAGCATGTAAAAAACTACTATGCAAAGAGATAATATTGGCCTGAAGAAAGCAATTACTTATTCAAGTAGAGCTGCTGGGAAATCAAAATTTCAGCTAACCACTGGACATTGTAAGAGCAAGCAGCCATGTTAAAAGAAGCTCCCAGCTGGAGAATATCTTCAAGAAACAATCCCAAGCTCAAGCTGGTTAATGAGAATGGCTAGGAAATGAATGTTAGTTATAGCCTAAAGAAACTACCCATCAATTCACTGCAACAAATCCACGTGCCATTTGGCAGTGGACCTAAATTAAGCATGAGTATGAATTAACATATGCAGAAAATCATGCATGCACACTGAAAAAAGGATGCACCTTTACCAAAATGTATTATATATAAAAAATGTATCTAAAAGAAGGATATAACAATTATGATTTTGTTAATATTTCTGCACCAGTTCTGGTAATTAATATGGTATGTTCAAATTGTGCAGCAGGGCTGCCATCTGCTGTCAAAGTTGTCCAGTTGTCAGGCCAGGTTACACACTCGATAGTTCCCATTGTAAGAATCGGTTCTGCAGTGAAAGGATTGTCAAGTAATTATTCAGCATAAAAGACAAAAATAAGATCAATGAGAGCAATAATAAAGATCATTTTATTAGGAAAAAGCAAAAGAAGCACATATTGTCTTCATCTTCTTTCAGATGACGATGATCAATTTTGGAACTGATAATGAAAAACAGCTTCCATAATTTGACAGCAGCATAGCTAGATGATAAATGTACAACGTTGACTGACACAAAACTACAATGTCCATTGGTAGAAAAGCTTGCAAAGCAGAAACCATATTTGATAAACTCACACACATCAAGTTGAAGGTGAAAAAATGTGAATGGGTGAATGCAAATATAAGCCAGAACAAGTTGTAGGCTTGTAGCTCTTCAATCTGTCATTTTCAATTAACAGATAACAAGCATAATTGTTGCCAGGCTTCTCACACGTACAATTACCAGAAATTTCTCGTGGTATTAAGGTTGAAATTTGAATTTTCAATCTGAATATTCAGATCGCAAATTTATATAGAAATGTATAATATGTGGACCTAGCCACTTACTACCTCAAAGGCTCAAACTATTTATGAGACACTCCAACTTAAAAACAGGCTTGAAACTTTTTATATGAGACCATTCAAGGTGGTCTATCCACTTCTATTAAGCATGTTGTGATCCGTCAAGTAATTAGTTGTTACCCATTAAAAGAGCATATCATCAAGTATGCCATGTTGCTAATGAATGAATGGCACTATGGCCCTAAAATGTTGTATATGCCCTTCCACCTACTAGCATAGAAGTTTCAATGCTTTGGCTATGTAATGCATGGAAGTCATCCTCTACTAGCTTCCAACTAGTGCCCCAGATGCTCTGGAAATAATCTGACTCATGAAACCTAAGAAGAAATATTGTATAGAATGCAAGAAAAATTAAGACCAGATATTAATAAATCCACCACCAGATTTTCCATATCAAATTTGCTAAATGTAATGCATAAGTTTCATCTTCAATTGCAATATACTGGCATTCAACTACATTTCCTCCTCTGCACACTGTTACCAATTTGCAAGAGAAGTACAGGAAGGAGAAATGAATTACTTAAATGTTAAACAAGCTCTATATCATTCGATGTAGACATTATATGCATATTTCGAGTCAGAGTGGCCAAACAAAAAGAGTTGTTAATCGACTAGAAAAAAAGGCATTCAATGTAGAGAAATAAATGAACTCACCAATGGTAAATGTTTGACCTTCAACCATTGTACCAGGCATTTCATTCTCTGGCAGAAATTTATATTCACAAATTAAAGAATTTTACAATGACAACCGATATAGGAGAAAACATCCAGTAGAATATCAAAATAACTTCCAGCAAATAAGAACAGTAATGTCACCAGAAGACATATAATTTCAAATAATTCCTTCATTTAATCTTTACAAGCTTTTGGTTTTTAAGGATGCTAACTGAGCATCTAGTTAATAGGAAATCACATTATAAAACAACATTTGGTCAGTAAAAGATGACTGTTCCTAGTGTATGTGTGTGTGTTTGTCGTACATGCATGTGCGAGAGAGAGAGAGAGAGCAAAGATTGGAGTTATAAATGGCTTTGCAACAACAAACAACATAAGCAAAAAGGATTACTAGACTTGGGTTAGATGGGATAGAAGCTTTACTTAATTAATCTATTTGAGCTCAATTTGACCCAACCCCTAACAGAAAATAGCCCAAGAGACACTAAAGAAGATGGTCAAAAGTTTATTTTGATTTCCCTCAGCATGGTTTAAGGAATGATGCACTTAAAACTATATGAAGCACCAACAACAATGCCATATAAGTGTGCTTGATTTTTTGTGTGTGTGTGTGTGTGTGATAGCTATATTACGAATGAGCAGCACAACATTACTTACTGTGGTGCAATATTAGAGGTTCTGAATGAAACACAGCTCCTACTCCATGCCCAACAAAACGCTCAACCACACCATAACCATATTTTTCAGCATGCTCACTGAGACAATAAATAAATTGTAATGTTCAGAAGATAGATCAAGATAACTAGTTTAAGAAGGATTGATGGAATGCACTTGGCCGTAAACTTCTGGAGCCAAAGCATGAGATGCAGAAATCTATTGGGGAAAAAAATATGAAAAGAAATAGTTGAAACCTAGCCTCAATAATCTATATGGAACTAGTTATTCAAAAACAAATTCATTGTAACAGAATTTACTTTGATTGCAATAGGTAAACTAGCATGAGAACATTAGAAAGACTGTTGGAATATTAATTGGGCTTGAATATTCCAAACAGTGCAAATACTGAATCATAAGCATCAATAGTGATGCACAATAACAAAAGCTACTTACCATTCAACTGCTAGCTAAACAAGAGCATGAAGATCACTCTCATTAAGTTTACTGAATAGTCTATTCAAATTGCATAACTAAGGAAATAATCCATTAGTCACTAGATTATGGTAGTTGAATCAAATTCTTAATTTGTAAATCTAATAGACCTAAAAGAGATGGAGACTTCAGCTAATAGGAGTTTCAAATTTAATAATCTCATTCCCCCATAAGATTATGGAAAAAAGATGACAAGATTCTGATATACTTCTTCAGCTGAAGTAGAACTGCATTCTTCATGGTCGAGGGAAGGCGAATAAACAGAAACAGTACCTAATTCTCTTTCCAATTTTC
The DNA here is from genome assembly GCA_949640765.1 of Croton laevigatus. NCBI lineage: Eukaryota > Viridiplantae > Streptophyta > Magnoliopsida > Malpighiales > Euphorbiaceae > Croton > Croton laevigatus. The sequence goes on along the minus strand of CATIWJ010230892.1, from coordinate 8,968 downwards.
TTGAAACTTGCACCATCCTTGCAAACAGCTATCCCTTTTTCCAGACACTCTTCAGTCACCTGCAAAAAGAGGTAATCATGAAGCCAAGCAAGGCTTGAATAATAATCGTATCATATTTCTAAGGGATGCATATAGTACATAATTTTGGGAGAATTATAGCAAATTACCCATACCATTTACAAGATAATAATCAAATAATACAATAAAGAAAGTGATAAACAAAGTAAGCAAATTGCCCTTCTTACCCATAGTAATTACTTACCCTTACAAGATGCTTGAGAGCATCACTAACATTCCCACAAAAATATGTCCTTGATGTGTCACCATGATATCCCTAAGAGGCAAAAGAAAGCACAGAACATAAACATAATCAGCCTTCATTTTTCAAATGTTGCTGCACATCTAGCAGAAAACTGAAGAGTTATATTCCTGATCTGATATACATTTTGAGAGTTATATGATAATAGCACTTTACTCAATACAGGTAACCGGGACTTAATCCTAAATTCACTGTGCATGCTTACATGAACCATTGCAATCCACTAGAACTGTATATAATTAAATGATCACAGCTTGCCAAGGAAAGCTATGACGGTGCTGAAATGCCTCTCTTATTAATATAATCATGGTTGCTGTACTTTGAATAGTAATTTGTCAGAAACATTAATACCAATCTAATTCTCATTGTAGACTTCTTATTATCTGCAATAGTTTGTCACCCCAGCATACTAAAAACCAGGCACAATTATGAGAATATAACCAGAGGGGGCAGGGTTTTTTGAACTAAATCAAGCATATGGAAAAAACATATAGCCACAAAATGCACAGCATCATAAACTTATCGATACTTGAGGTAAAAGACAAACGGAGACCGGCAAATATAATCAACAAAAAAAAGGACAGACTGATAACATCTGATAATGCTAGCAATCGGTCTTTCAGAAATCTAGAGAATTTAAGGAAACTAATGAACCATCTATACTACTAGCTTAACTGATGGATAGGGAACATACATTTAAATAGACCGTCACATCAATATTTATTATGTCACCATCCTGCACACAAGAGAAAAATATTAGAGACCATGCACATCCATGTCATGCAAAGAAGTAACAGACAGACCAACCTGTAGCTGCCGGCTATCAGGTATGCCGTGACACATGCACTCATTTACAGATGTGCACACACTCTTGGGAAATCCTCCATATCCAAGAGGTGAAGGATAGGCACCAGCCTCAATGATCATTTCATGCACTGCTTTGTCAATCTCATTCGTTGTAACTGATGGCTAACAGCAAAGAAACAGGTAAATGTGATATCAAAAAACACAAACACAACCAGTTCTTGTTATGAAATGACGGTGAGGATAAACAGAATACACGGAAAAACCAGCATAAGATACAATAAAGGCTGCTGAAGAAACCAGTAGAGAAGGAGAAGAACTGGAAAAGATCATAGCAGCAAAGCTTAATCTGGTAAGCTGCCATTTCTGTTCTTTTCATCTTTAGAACATAAATGGAGAGAGAATTATCTCACTGCAAAAATTTATATGAAACTCTGCTTTGTTAAAGGCTACAAGGAGAAAAGTTGGGACTACTTGACAATGGTAAATTAACTATGAAAGCCAACCCATGTTACCAGCAAGGCAGTTTTTGAACCTAATTACATTAGAATATAGGTTAACAACTCCTCTGGAAGTAACATTTTGCCCAGAAGCAACAATAAAGTCTGGCATTTTACAGGTCAATATTGCAAAATGCATCATTTTTAACAAAAACTTGCTTATAGAGAAAATAGACATTATGGAATAATTAAACACTGTCTCATAGTTAATGACAGGAAAGATTTTTTTTTGATATTAAGTGCTGCCACTCCACCTTTGACTAATAAATTCAAAGATCCATAATTGGCAAAGACAAACGTTTGCCTTCTCAAAGTGGTCGAAGCAAATTCAAATTCGACTTAGAAACCAATTCAAACGAATGGAATGAGAAATGCTACCCATCCAAAATCGGGTGAAAATTCGGCCCAAAAACAAAAGCTCAGATAGAGAAATTCAAGAAGACAAGATCACCTATGAAGTTCAAAAACCTTAAGTATCATGTTGAAGATGAGTATTTAGCCATAATGCATGTAAAAAGCTACCATATTGTGTTCAATAGTTATCCACATTCCTGATAAAACTAGGCAATGTACAAATTTAAGCATTCAATAACATGTGAACATAACGGGGTTACTATTCCTAATCACAAACTTTAAACAAGATTACAATCAACAAATGAAGAAACGAACCCAACGATGATTTTTCTTATTTGCAAAAAGGCTGAGAAAATTCTCATAAGTTGAAGAAAAACTGAAAGATTATAAAATTGCATACCCTAACCAATGTCCCTGCAAAATCCAAAACACGAGCTGCAAGCTCACAAGCAGCCCTCATTTTCACAATGCTTTCAGGATCATGCAACTGATAATCACTGGAGATTTCAGGTAAGACATTTGAAGCGACATAAGGTGGCTTAGGTATATGATCAGGCACTGGAAGACGAGGGGATACTCTTCCACGCCTCAAAGGTGGCCTTTTTCGAAACTTAACCTTACTTTGAAGTTCACGTTGTCTATATACCACCACCAAAAGAACAAAAGAAAAGCCAAAAAAAAAACCACCATTTCAACTTCCGTAAGCAAAAAGAAGCAATAAAGTAAGCAATTAACGTATACCTCCGTATCCTCATAGCCTCTTCTAGACCGGATATTCTTTTGGAGAACACGACGAGTGTTTTCCGAGAATCTAATTGTTTAACTGAATGAAGCAGACATTAATGAGTAAAAATTATAATTAGAGACACAATTAGGCATCAAATTATTTGGAAAAATTTACCAGATAGAGTAGAAGAAAAGGTAAATGGAGCTCCCATGAAAAGACTTTGCTTTGACCATGGCGATGGCGACGACACTGCACGAGAGAGTGAAGCAGTGGAAGACATTTCTGTGTGTTTTGCGCGCAACAGTTTAGAGAGAGATGAAGATAAAGAAAGAAGAGAGCGCTTTCGATTTTGGTTTGGTAAATTAGACAAATTACTCCCTTTGTTATCAATATTATATTGTTTAGTTCCTCTATTTCGCGACTATTAAACACTTTAGTAGGGGTGTGCAAAATTCAAACCAAACCGATTAATCCGACTGAACCGAATCAAAGTGTTCGGTTTAGTTTAATCAGGTTGATCAGTTCGGTTCGGATTTGAATATTAAGAAAAATCGAATTTCAAGTCGGTTCAGGTTGATTTGAAGAAAAACCCGACTAACCCGACAATTTTTCTTTGTTTTTTGGCCTAAAATTTTGGGGCCCGATAGAGCTTATCAAAATCGAAACCGAAAATCGGTTTTTAGTTCAAAACCGAATTGAAAATCTATGAACTGAAAATCGAACCGAAATTTGGTTTAAACCGAATTTTGGTTTGGTTTCAGTTTAAATTCGATTTTAAGCAAATTTTACATGTAAAAAAAATTTCAGCTTACACTATTTAGCGAACCGAAAACTGAACCTAAAATTCGATTTATATTATTTGACGAACCAAAAATTCGGTTAACCGATTATTCGGTTCGATTCCGGTTCGATTTTCAATTTCAGTTCGGTTTTGATCACCTATAGGGCCCAACCGAACGAAAACCATTCGGTTCGGTTTATTCGGGTTGACCTGTTCGATTCGAGTTTAAATATGGAAGAAATTTAGATTTTTGGGTTGGTCGGCTTCGGGTCAACCCGAAGCCGACCGATGCACAGCCCTTCACTTTAGTCATTCTGTCAAAAAAATCTATTAAAGTACCAAAATGAATTTTACCAAAAGTACCACGTTGTCTAAAAGTTCATCATAGGCTATTTATAGTGAAGATAAGATATTGTTACGTCTACAGTTGAAGGTATGGGTGACAATATGAGATGGTGCCACGCGGGGTGTCACATCCTGAAATCGGTAACGTCTGGAATGCCAAGTGATATAGGCATGAAAAGATAAAAGTAGTTAACAACAAGAAAGGTTAAGGAAGAAAATATGCTATAAAAGAAAAGTAAACGAATTATAAATACAGTAACCATATTGTAAACAACGAAATAATAATTTATGGGCACAATAAACAAGTGATAAATAAGAAGTAAGTAAATTATAAATATAGAAAGCCATGGTAAACGAAAAGTAAATGAAAGTAAGTAAATGGTAAACGAAAAGTAAGTAAAAAGGAGAAACAAGAAAATACGTGAATTATACATGAGTCGTAAGCAGAGGAATAAGGAAATCAAGTATAAACGTGTTATTCGACAACTGTAGATTCAAATGATACAGTTCGGGCACATGGACTCGGAAGAATCGTGGAGAAATTCGCCTAACCTCCGAAGTTAAACATGCTCATGTCACAGTACGAGTTAGGATGGGCGACCTCCATGGAAAGTCAACCCTACATACGTAAATTCGATGATATGAATTACAATAGGGCTACAGACAGGTGCCGATCGTACCCGGGAGGCGAAATAAGGCTTCGGAAGTCAAAAGGACATAATAGGAATTTTAGAAAAAAGTTAGGGACTAAAATATAATTTTCCTAAAATTCGTATAAAACCTTGGAAATATATTAAATATGAGGTCTTAAGATTAAATAGATCATAATGGCAAAATTACAGTAGTTTCCGAAATCACATGTGTGGAGAATTCTGCTAAAATACGAAAACTTGACTCGCGCAGAACTTTTGAGATTGACCAGAATTTCGGACCCCAAGATGGTCTATTTTGTAAAAGTGTAAAACATGAAAGTTGTTCCTTTATGTATTAGTTAAGCGTAGAAACAAGAACCACCTAATTTGGGTTTATATAGACAAAGTTATGACAGAATTAGTAGACAGTGCGCAGGCTGCCTAAGGCAGTGCGACGGGACCCGACGGAAAACGACCCCAAATATTATTTATAACTCAGATTGATCTGAAATTTGAATATGACATATATTTAGGTGTCTAGGTTCATTGGGCATAAGAAGTATCGACTTTTGACTAGTACACAAAAAGTTATTAATGACGGATGGCAACTAGGTATGGTGAAGACTTTAGAAGAACTTAATTAGGATAATTTGCCAAATGAAGGAGGTTAATTGGAGAAAGGTGAAAATTGGACCATGTGCTTGGCCCTAAAGGAAAATTGTGGGAGGAAGACACTTGGCATTATCTTATCCATTGAATTATTTCAAATTGGCCAAATAATAGCCATTGGATTAAAATTAAAATAAATCAAAATTTAATTAAAAATATATAAAGTTAATTTTGGACAAAAAAATTGTCCATGGGGAAGAACAAACTCTCTTCCCTCTCTTCTAGGTGGTGGCCGAACCACCTTACAACAACAAGAAGAAGGATTTAATCAAGCTTCAATCAAATTATTCAAGGGGAAACATAATTTTAAGGTAAGTCTTCTATATCTATTTCCAATTTTTTCAATTGATCATTAGTTTATGAGATTTAATAGAGAACCAATTCTAAAATTCTAGGATTTAAAAGGGGAATGATCAAATAATTAAGACAAGATGATCAATTGGTTAAATAAAACTTGCAAGTTGATGAATAACATGAAAAGGAGCTAAAATCTGAATTCTGGCAGATTTTTAGGGTTGAATTCAAGTAGGGTTTTGAACAGGTTAGGGATGGAATCTAGGGAAGCTATAAAATAGAACGTTGTAGATATATGTCTTAGCTAATAATAGAGACCAGAACCACCCAATTTGGACTTGTGTAGCAACAAAAATTATGGCCGGAATAGTGGCCGGCGTGCAAGCTGGAGTGAACAGACTAGGCAGCAGGGCAGACCGAAATTCAACCAATTATTTGACCATGATAAAGACTGAATTTGAGGAAGTGCAAAACATGAAAATTATAGGTTTATATGTGTAGTTTATGCCTGTAAACTAGTTTTGATAGAAAGTTAGCACATAGGAAGTTATACCTAATTAACCGAGAAATGTGTCATGTGCACGTCTAGAATCGAAAGTAAGCTTTAGCTAAGAATTTGACTAAGTTAAAGACATAATTTGAGATATGGGCAGAAGGCAAAAATTTTTCACTGTATATTAGTAAACTTTGGAAGTTAAAACCACCCTAATTGGATTAATAATGAGAGAGATATAGTTAAAATGATGATAAGTGTACAAACTGAAAACTAGAATCAGGGCAAAACATGACCTGTAACTTAGGATCACAAATTGAATGTGCTATGGACATAATTTGATGTTATGATAAAAGATAATATTGTACTTATATGTGTTGGCTAACTATAGAATCAAGAACCATTTCATTTGGACCTTAAACGAGGAAGATATGCCTAAGTTAGTAAGCTGTGCGCAAGAGGAAAATTAATAAATGCTTGAGATTCTGTAATGTGTTATTAGAAGTGTTTATTTTCGGTTTATATGGGGAGTGAAGGTATTAGGAGGTTGTCGAAGTGTTCGTGAGATTTTTATGCATGATTTAGTGCATAGTCACATGGACTATTCATGTTAGTTGCTGTTACCATTCACGGGCTTTTAGATGTGATCCGTAACTCTGGCGAAATTTCTGTAGAAGCGGATCTAAAATTTGACTAAGTTAAATTGAAACTTATTAGGCCAAGTATAAGAATATGTTAGTAATATTAGAAGTATAGTTAATATAACTAGACAATACTCAAGACAGACCTAAGACCCATAGCTCGCAAAATTATAAATGACGTTAAGAAAGTTTAATCGGACATATATAAAATAAATAAACTAACAAGTTAAATAGAGAAAAAGGGTAAAATATTAATTAAGCATATTTTGAATGTATAATTAACACGTAATAAGGCATCGTAGTGAATGAAAGACTAAGTAGAATTTCAATGGTATTTGCTAAGTTAGATTTGCGGGAAAAGATGCGAACGGACAGAGGACACGAAATGCAGCCGACAAGTAAATCGACGCTAAGTCAGGTTCAGAACTTTGCTTTTATTTATTGCATTTATATATGTATGCTATGATGTAGAACTGTGATGCTTTATTTGCAATGATGTGCTATTGTTGGACGTATGTGCTATATGTAAATAATTATTATGTTAAATTGAACTGAGTAAAAGTAAAGTACCCACTAAGCATAGCGCTTAGCAAGTTTAGTGTATGCTAAACTTGTAGGTATTGGAAAGACGTAAGGAACCTAGAATAATCAAAGCAGAGTCAGGCTCACCAGCATACGTAGAACGACATATACTGTGAGAGCAAGCAATGAAGCAGAAGACCAGTAGATCAATGAAAAGAAATTTTATATTTCACATTGTAATTAATGTAAAATTTTATTGTAACAATTGTAAACTATGTTCTGTATACCATGTAATTTACGATATGGCACACTTTAGCTCGGCTAGTAATTAGTCGAGTTAAAGGAATTTTGGGCCTCGACCGAACAAAAACTGTTAGGTTCGGTTTAGTTGGGTTGATATGTTCGGTTCGAGTTTAAATATGGAAGAAATTTAGGTTTTTGGGTAACCCGAACCCGACCGATGCACAGCCCTTCACTTTAGTCATTCTGTTAAAAAAATCCATTAAAGTACCAAAATGAACTTTACCAAAAGTACCATGTTGTCTAAAAGTTCATCATCCTCCTTTATGACGGTGGTGGGCTATTTATAGTGAAGATAAGATACTGTTACGTCTACAGTTGAATGTATGGGTGACAATATGAGATTGTGCCACGTGGGGAGCCGTGACTATGCCGTGTGGGTAGTAAGTGACTTGTTTGCAGTGGGGTCAAGTCTAGGTCCGGCTTGGATCCATGACAGGTTGGCGACCCAAAACAGGTTAAGGGCCCATGACCTTGTGTGGAGCCTAAATGACCTCCCTTGCTTGGTCACACAAATAGGTCGCCTAAGTGACGTTTTTGTCCTGGTAATATGGGAAGGCTGCATAGGTGACCTCTCAGCTTGTAAGAGAGCGACTTCCTCTTGGACAATGGTGGTGACCCTACATGTTCTGACAGGTAGGTCCTCTAAGAGAAGTAGGTAGGCTTACAGACCAAGCTTGATATTTTCATAAGGACCAAACATAAAATTTTTCAAACTAAAAATTTGACTTATATTTTTGACGACGAATGGGGCAAGTGAATATACCAAATTGAAATTCTTAACGCGAGAATTTATGATATGTACTTATTTTCAATATTTGATCATTGGAACATTTTAAAAAATACAGTTAAAAAATCTAGGTTTAAAGAGACAAAACACTACTAGAACACCACCTCCAAACTCTACCATCGACACATGCCGGGCTATTGGAAAGCTGACGTTGAGAAGAATCCAACACCACCAACCGCGTCTCAATCGGTCGCCGGAGCAACCCGCACTTGCCAATCAAAGATCAGGTGGTGTTTTTTCTCCCTAAACTTAGATTTTTCAACTGTATTTTTCAAGACTTTTCAGTGATCGAATGTTGAAAATAAGTACATATTATGAATTTTCGTGGTGAGGGTTTCGATTTAGTATACTCACTTGCCCCGTTTATTGCCAGAAATGGAAGTCGGGTTTTTGGTTTGAAAAATTTCTTGTTGGTCCTTATGAAAATGTTCAGTTTGATCCTTTTAGCAAAGTTCATTTTGGTACTTTAACAGATTTTTTGACAAAAAAACTAAAATGTCTAATGTGAAAAAATAGAGGGATTAAAAATATAATATTGAAAAGGGAAATTTACAATTTCCTCCCTAGTTTTTACCTATATCTACATTTTCCTCCCTGTCTTTTTTTTTTCGGACAAAAAACTCCCTGTTTTATATTTAAGTTGATAAAAATGCCCCTTTTGCCCATTTTTGCTGTTAAAATAACAGTAGAAGGACCAAAATGTTATTTTTATAGGCCATTTTGAAAAACTGAAGAATTCAGGGACCATTTTCAGATTTTCCTTTCTTCAATCTCGGTTTTCCTGTTTCTTTCGAAGA
>CATIWJ010230764.1:0-11338 GCA_949640765.1 Croton laevigatus | reverse complement strand
TGTCGCTTTTGTAGGTTGCGTCGTTTTTTTTTTTATTTAGGGATATTTACAAAAACTTCTATGGATTTTTACATATTCTAAATTTTCCTCCCTATTTTTTTAGATAAAAAAAAGTACCTCTGGAACATGCAATCTCCTTGGTGAATGTTTAGTCTCTTGGTTTAGTAAGAAACAAGCATCCGTTGCTCTATCCACCGCGGAAGCAGAATATATAGCGGCCGGTGCTTGTTGTGCTCAAATATTATGGATTAAACAACAATTGCATGATTTTAGAATAGAACAAGACCAAATACCCATTAGATATGATAACACTAGTGCCATCAATATTTCTAGAAACCTAATAAATCATTCTATAACTAAGCATATAGATGTTAGGCATCATTTCATTCGTGATCATGTACAATGCGGTGATGTTTGCTTGGAGTTTGTGGAGATGGACAACCAGCTGGCGGATATTTTCACAAAACCGCTCAATGAGGAAAAACAAAATTCTATCATTCTAAAATTAGGAATGATTAATGGTACGTCTCTCTAACTGAAACTTTCTATTTATTAAGTAGTAAACATGTTCATGCATAATTAATAATGACTAATTTGTAAATGAACGCAAAATTGTTGTGCAAAAAGTATTTTCCAAAACCCCTCATGCTGCAGATTTTTTGCTGTATTTTTTGACCTGTAACTGGGTCGTGGTCGCTACCTTATAGTAGCGGTCGCGACAAAATTGTTCTGTAAAATTTTCTGGGTTCTGTCACTGTGTTGCGACCAACACATATAAGTCTCGGCCGCGACCTGTTCTTATTTCTGAAAATTAATTTTTAACTGTGTCTCGGTCGCGACTCGATGAGTCTCGGTCGCGACACAAGTTTCGAAAATTTTTGACAATTAGAATCTTATCTTTTCACACGGTTTTTACCGTTTTTTCAGTCTGTTATTCAGCCTTTGACCGTCTCTTTTTCAGGAGTCTCGGTCGTGACCCTCTAGTCTCGGTCGCGACCCTGTCGGGTTTTCTGAACCCTCCTCGTTTTCACTTAAATCTGCATTTAATTCCATTAAACCTACATTAATTCGTTCATACTCCATTTCCTCCTATAAAATCTGGCCCTTTTCACTCATTTTTCACATCTCAAATCTCTCTTCCTCTCTCAACTCTAAGATTTTCAAGCTTCCCATCAAATTGTTCATATTCGTCTTTGATCTTCTTCATTCATCAGACCTCCAAGAACAAGAATGCCTGCTCTTTTTCCCAATTTTGCTCCTAATAACCTCACCGAGCATGAAAGAAATCTTTTCAATACTCATTATGCTAAAAGGTTTCATCCCATTAGAACTCTCTTTGATCAAACATTGGTGAATCTAGGAGTTTATGATGAGGTAATTACTCTTCTCACTAATGCCTCTCTCCTTAATATTGCTTACCTTTCTCCCACTTCCTACAAAGCCTTATCTTGTGAGATTCTAGCCTCCATTACACCCACATTCAATCTTAACGAAAGACACCAAAAGGCCACCATTCAATCCATCTCTTTCAAAGCTTTTGGTGCTCTCTACAATATCACTAGGGAGGAAATTGCAAATATTTTCAACCTCTCTCAAGGCACCATCACCAAAATCGACGACCTTACGCTTCAAGATCAAATTGAAACTTGGCAAGCTATCTCGGTGGACCAAGTTCATAACCCCAAAATGGCCAAAGCCTCCGCATTTTCTGAACTTCAATATTGGCTTCTTTACCAGTCCATTTCCTACTCCATTCTAGCCAAAGAGGGAAAAAACAAGGTCTCAAAAAAGGACCTTCTACTTCTTCATTGTGCTTGCACCTCTATGCCTTACTGTGGTGCAACGGTGCTCGTTTCTCACCTTCTTGACGTCCAAAAGAATAAGAAGGTAACCCCATATGTTCACCACATTCTTACCTATCTTGCCTCACGAGTCATCAACAACTTCTTTAGCGATCCCACTATTCAATCCTTTAATGAGAGAGTTATCAAAATTGAAAACACCGGCGTTATTGACATTATCTACCTCACCTTAGATTCCAAAATCCTCTCACAAAGAGATCATGAATTTCAAGGTAACAAACCCTTCTCTGGTGAACCAAGAGTTGGTGCACAAGAACAACCTCAAGAACCTCCTCTTCAACCTTCTTCTAGACCCTCTAAAAGGCCTAGAACCGAAGACATTCCTATCCCCACTTCTCTTCCTTCTCCAAAAAACAAAAAGGATAGGCATCGTCTAAAAAATATTAAAAAATGGCTCAAGGCGTTCTGTCGAAAATTTCAAGTGAGCTGCTCATCCGCTTCAGAGTCGGATGATGAAAATAATCCTCCTCCGGTTCCACCTACTAGTGGAGCGGGTCCTTCTGTGCTACCCTTACCTCACACACCTTCATCTTCTTCCTCTTCTAGTTCAATCCCCATTAAGGAACAATTTGCTCTCCAAGAGAGAGCCAGTGAAGATGCTGGAAAAGGCAAAGGGATTAATCTAGGAGATTAGTTTCTAGTTTGTTTTTTATGTTTTTCACCCTGTTTTCAGTTTATGTTTTAATTTGTTATCTTTTATTCTAAGTTGTAATCTTTTATTCTAAATGAAATGAAATGTTATTTTTTTGTCCAATTATTTCCTTTTTAATCATTTTGCCAAAAGGGAGAGAAACAATTTGTGTAATTCATTTTTGATTGACCACATTACTTAAAAAATTTATGCATATCATTTTTTATTGATCACATTACTTAAAAAATTTATACATCAAGTGAGGGGGAGCAAAACTAAATTAAAATTTTCAATTTAACTTAAAACATACATCATTCATAAGTTGTATTATTATTTTTAATCATAACATCAAGTACGTTTGTCAAAAAATCAAAATGGGGGAGATTGTTGTGCCTAGGTTCCAAAATCCCTTGTTTCGATTGTTTGACCAACTTATACTTGATTTTGTGAAGTTACTAATGATGTTTAAAGTGTTTTAATGTGTTATCAGTTGAATATTGTCATGACAAGACAATCTAAGTCAAAATCAAAGTGAGAAACAGCAAAGTAAAATTACTGCAGCTAGGTCGCGCCCGCGACCAATGTGTCTCGGTCGCGACTCAACAAAGAAAAAATTTCTTCAAGTCATCAGAGTGGTCGCGACTCATATGTCTCCACCGAGACTCAACCTCAGCACAGGTGTCACGGTCGCTACTAATGGAGTCTCGATCGCAACTCAACAGATCAAAATTTAGTGAAGCTTCTGGACTACTCGCGACTCTGAGTCGCATCGAAGTGTCGGTCGCTACTCAGCCTCAGCACAAGCGTCTTGGTAGCTACTGAAAGCTCACGGTCGTGACTCAACAAGAAAAAATTTTGTAAAGTTTTGAAATGCTCGCAACTCTAAGTCTCACCCGCTACTTTCAAGAAGAGTCATTGCTGCCACTTAGCTAGTCTCGGTCGCGACCCGACAAAAGTCAGTCTACTCAAATATTAAGATGCTGTCGGGCCTACGAAAAATCCTTTGGAGCAATTGTCTGACGCTCCAAACGGCGAGTCTCGGTCGCGACTCAACTGTCTCAGTCTCGACCCAGCTGGATTTCAGACAACTTGATTTCCTTGACTCTCCAAACGGCTAGTTTTCAAATTTCTTCTATAAATACCCTCACATACACTGATAGGTCATGAACACAACTCCTGCACTCTATTATCTTCAATTTTCTCTATATTTTACTTCAAATTACCTTGTTTTATTAGTGTTTGTTAGGTCATCCTTAAATCCAACATTCTTTGTTGTTTTGTTCTCTTATAGTTGTGAGTTAGCTTTAAACTCATCCTTGTTTATATTTTCTGTAAAGTTTGGAGTTAGCTATAAACTCTAAGTTTTAAGGTGAACTTGCAAAACCTGTCTTGTATTTGTCATTGGTGTTAGTGGAACCCAATTCCTTTCTAGGATTGGAGAAGTGGACGTAGGCTCAAGATTATAGCCGAACCACTATAAACCTCTTTTGTTTATACCACCAAATTTCCACTTACATTTTTTTTAAAGACCACTAATTCACCCCCCCTTAGTTGTCACGGGACCAACATCCTTGACTATTATTTATGAGTAGTATTTCTTTAAATTATGATTCAACTAATTCAGCTACTTTTTATTGAATAATTAACCCAAATTCTAATTATACTTTATTATCCTATATTAAAATATCAATCAATTGTCATTATTTAATTCCACCCATAAACATATAAATTTCATACATATAAATATGCACATAATCAATCTTCCACATACGTAATGTCTTCCTAAATTCTTCTCCTTTTAATTCAATTGTACATTGTTATGATTCACTACTTATTAAATAATTTAACATCCTTCTAATGCTATTAATCTTTTAATTAGTAAGTATTTAGTTTCAATAAATAAATTCTACCATATTTTGATGTTTTTAGCCAAATTAGAGTGCTCTCATAATTAAATTATACCTCTATCTAATTATTATTTCAAAATAAATTCAATTATAATTAAAATCTAATCTGAAGGGCGTAATTGATTTAAAATATAAGTTTAGGGATTTGTCTGTACTTTTTTTAGGGCTTATTTACAGACGGCACAGAACTTTAGGGACCAAATTGGAAATATGTCAAAATTAAGGGCTAGGCGCGTTTTTCACCAAAATGCGGTCGTTTTGATCTGAATTAAACGACGTCGTTTAGTCTTTCTTCCCCGCCCGACTGCTGCAAATGGGCTCGTTTGAAACCCGGAAGCCCAATATTTTTCTGGCCACCTCAGCCCACAAACTCTATTCCGAACTTTTCCTCTTGATGTTTCCTGTCAGTTGGTGGCCATATCCCGACCGTTCAACCTTTGACAATGATGAAAAATTAATCTGAACTCTAAACCGTCCCGTTTCCTTCGCGGTTGACTTGACTAAAATTCATACCTCCGGCTAGATTTTTCGAAGTTTCTTGCGTCTAACCTTATCATCGCACTGAGCTTAATCGATCTATAGTCTTGGTTGTCGGTGATGAAGCCTGAACAATAGTGATGGGTTATGAATTTTTCACGGTTTCTCTTCTTTTCTCTGTTCCTCTCTTTTCGTTTTTGTTTCTGTTTTATTTTTGTTTCTGTACTCTCTCCTTTTTTCTTAATCTCCTTCTTTTTGTTGCAAGGCGGTCCGGCCACCATAAGAGGAAGATGTGAGATTTTTTCTTCTTCTAATCTTAATTTTATGTCCATAATTTGGTATTTATATTTTTATTTTATTTTTATTTATTTAATTTTCAATCCAAGGGCTCACATTTAACTAACTTAAATATTTAGATGGCTAAGATGTTGCTAAGTGTCATCCTTACATAATTTTCCTTGTTGGACAAGTACATATCTCCATTTTTATTCTTTACCACTTCACCCCCTTTATTGAGTGTAGTATTACAATTAGATCCCTCTGTAGAATTTCCGTCTTAACTCTCTGTGCACACTTTTTCAAAAGAAAATGTAATATACACCGATTAATTTCAAGAGCACATTTTTTAGGTCAAACATAGGCACTATTAACAACTTTTAAAACCTCATTTCCAACTTTGCCCTTATCACCAACACTGGATAATTTATTTACCATTTGTAGCTGACAATCAATTTGTATTATCATGTGTTTTTCATATACTACAAATAGGATGTTACAATTGGTTTAATAACTATATTTGTTGCATTCCATGAAGTGAATATAAGAATATATTTTATTATTTGCATAGTCAAATCTAGACATGTATGTCCAAAAGATAATACTTGTGATGGCCATAAAAAAAAAAAGAATATTTCTTACCACCATAAGTGGAAGAAATAAAGTTGCAAATTAAATCTACACTTCGAAAGTATTATCTAATGTGGTATGAAAAATAAGTAGTTTCTACATAAAAATATTAAAGGAAAATTTTTACATCTGGAAGTAATGAAAAATTCGAAGATCCAGAAGAGCATGTACTATTTGGATAAATTTATTGAGTTTTAAGGATATTCATTGAAATGGATATTATATTGAGCCAAATATTTAGCAAATTTGAAATTTACAAATCCAAATAGTTTATGTTGGCATGATCAGTTGGACCATCCTAATCAATAAATTATGCGAATTAATATATGGAAATTGTAGGGGTGAGCATTTTCGGTTCGGTTTACCGAACCTAAAATAGCAAACCGATAAAATCAAAAACCGAACGGATAACACCAAACTGAACAGCAACCAAACCAAATATTACGGTTCGATTTTCGTTTGATTTAGGTTAAAACCGAAATCCTCATAGCAGATAAAAATAAAGGTGATGAACTATGAAAACAAACAAAACTCAATAAATCCTCAACACAAAACATCATCAACAATCATATACAGAAGAACAATCAACAGAGCAAACACATTAATCAGGTTCCCAAGTAGAACCCACCATGATGAATCAAAACTTAAAATCACAAAAAAAAAAAAAGAAAAAGGGATCTGAAATATTACATCAGAATTTGATATCCAGTTTCAAAGCAAGTTCGCTATATACAATTCTGGCTTCGGCAACTTCTGGGCTCCATTGCAAACCATATTACTGAGGCCCTCATGCGTTCCAACAAGTTCCAGATGCTACTTAATGGATTTCCACAAGTTATTCACATATTCCATTTCATTTGCCGAAAATTTGAAACACATTCAATTTGAAACACTAGAAACCTTAAATCAAAATCCATTCTCAACCATTCTTAGCTTAATAATCCTCAAACTCACACTTCCTTTAAATTAATTTACAAAGAAAAATTAATAAATCAAGCACTACAAATAAGAAAAAATCAACACATTTACACTATCAAAAATAAGATGAAGGAAAGGGGTAGAGATCGTGTCTTCTACTTCGCAGTCGCCAGCAAAGGAGATGGTTGAGATGAGCAGCAGCGACGAAAGAGGCGGAGGCGGAGGAGCAGTAGATCAGATCAAAATATCATCACACACATCATGTGGTTGTCGCGCCCGCAACTACTTTGTGGGGACCCAGGAGATTTTTGCACTTTTTATTGCACACGCAAACCTTACACACCACATGATTGTCGCGCCCGCGATTGTCCACTTTCCTATCGCATTTGCGACTGTTACATACCATGTAGTGGCCGCGCTCTTGAAGGAAACGCTCAGAAGGAGCCTCGTGCTTGCGGCACAAGTAGCGCGCACGAAGGTCACACCAGTCCTGAAAAATTTTCAAATGTAATTTTTTTAAGGATCTTTAAATGAAAAGAGATTTGGTTTTTGGATATCGATATTACACACATAATGACGTGCATTGAGTATAAAAATTATGGAATGAGAAATTAATAGAGAAAGAAATTCAAGTAATGGAAATGAATTTGCATATGTATAAAATATGTATCTTGTTCAATGCTCATGTGGCTCGCTTTTGAACGCTAGTGATAACAATATGATGCATCGTAGGGTTAAGAACTGTAGTATTGATATTGATATTGGTATTGGTATGATATGACATGGAATGTGAAACTGTATTGGCGTTATAGTCTATAAATGGCTATATGAAATACGTGTTGGAAAGGAATGAATGAGAAACGTATCAACGTGATAGTCTACAAATGGCTACATGGAATACATAATCTATGGTATCGACGTCATAGTCTACAAACGGCTACACGGGATACGCATAAGACCCCAATTCTTATCGTCGAGTTCTTTCGAGTGCCGCTAGGGCTAAGATGTGTTTTATTTGAATGTTTTAATAGTTTTCAATCCTTATTTACTCGATTACTTTATAAATGCTTACTATGCTTTATTTTAAATGTTTTTTAATGTATTTATAAAAATGTTGTTTTCAACTTCAGTTAAAACACCAATTGGGCAAACTTTGCTAGTGAGTTTACTTGTTTAAACTCGTAGGTTGAAGAATAGTAGCATAGAAGCTTGTCGCAGCCAGCCGCTCTCAGCAACGACACACAAGTCTTTTGGCATAATTACTTTTTTTGTATTAATTAGTCTTGGCATGTACATATATTATTTAAGGATGGTTATATTTATGTATCTGTATTTTGTAATTCAAAACTAAGGATTATTATATTGGCATATCATGTATTAGTTAAAGGATGGTTGGTTATGAATGCTTACGGTTATATTATATATATATAAGTGCATGTATGATTTGCATATGAAGGAGATTATAAAGGTGTGATATTAAAGTGCTAAAGGTAATATGTGTGTGTGTGTGTGTATGTGTATATGTGTGTGTATAAAGAGTGTAGGTTACCGACTTGAAAACCAAGAAAAGTAACGCTTCTTTTAGACTCATTCATGGGCCTAAAAGGGGTGTTACACTACTACATCTTTGCGCTTACCAGTGTCCATCCTGTCTTTAATAATCATCACATAATAAAATAATAACCATACTGACTATACTATATTCATTTCCTCCTATGTTATTTTTCCCAGAACCGGCTAAACTGAAGCTCTAATACCAATAAATGTAACATCTCATCTCAGTCTAATGGGTAGTCCTCGATGGAATGCTACCTACTAATATTGGAGCTATGTTTCAAAAGTTTTGCTTAAACATTGAGGTTAAGTCATACTTGCCAAAAAATTATGAGCAGACAATGTGTTATATTATAAAGAAAGAATGGTTATACCTAAGATAGGAGACTTAAGAGGACAAATTTTGCACGAAGGCTATAGTAGTCCATGCGCTATGCATCTCGGGAGTAAAGTACAAAAATGTACCAAGACCTATTGGTGGCCTTGAATGAAGAAAGATATTATAAGATATGTGACCAGATGCCTAACCTGCCAACAGGTTAAGGCGGAACATCAAGTACCTGCAGGTCTACTCCAGATAATAACCATTCCGATGTGGAAATGGGAACAAGTGACAATGGACTTCATCACAAGTCTAACAATGGACTTCGTCACAAGTCTACCAATGACAAAGGAGAAGCATGATGCAATATGGGTAATAGTCGACCGACTCACTAAGATGGCGCACTTTTTACCCATCCGAATGGACTACTCATTAGACAAGCTCGCAGAGTTATACATTAGAGAAATTGTAAGATTTCACGGAGTTTTAAATTCCATTATTTCATAAAGAGATCCATGGTTTACATTAAAATTTTGGGAAAGAATACACACAGCAATTGGAACTCAACTAAAATTCAGCACGACCTTTCACCCACAAACAGATGGACAATCGGAAAGGGTGATCCAAATCTTAGAAGATATGTTGTGATCTTGCGTCATAAAACTTAAAGGAAACTGGGATAGACACCTAAGCTTATTGAAGTTTACATACAACAATAGTTATCAATCCAGCATAAAAATGGCTCCATATGAAGCACTATACAGGAGAAAGTGTCAATCACTGATTTGCTGGACGAAGCTGAGTGAGAAGAAACTAATAGGCCTAGATCTAGATAGAGACACAGAAGAAAAAGTAAAGATCATTCAAAGTAGATTGAAATCAGCGACCGACCGATAGAAATCTTACGCAGACCTCAAGATGAGAGATATGAAATATGCGGTTGGAGATAAAGTTTTTCTTAAGGTTTTTCTATGGAAGAAAGTGCTAAGATTTAGACAGAAAGGCAAACTAAGCCCAAGGAATATTAGACCATACGAGGTGATAGATCGTATTAGTCCGGTAGTCTATAGATTAGCCCTACCACTAGAATTAGACAAGATACACAATATCTTCTATGTTTCAATGCTAAAAAGGTATCGATCAGACCCTATACACATTATAAAAACACAAGATATTGAGATACAACCCGATTTGATGTATAAAGTAAAGCCAGTGAAAATCTTAGCACATGAGACCAAAGTACTTCGGAACAAGAAAATTCCATTGGTAAAAGTCTTATGGAGAAACCATAAGGTGGAAGAAGCGACTTGGGAGCCTGAGGACACGATAAGAGAGCAATACCCCCATTTGTTTGCATCTAATTAAGCTTTGAGGTGAAGCTTAATTTAGTGGGGAGAAAGTGTAACATCCGTTTACTGGAGATACTGCATAAGCATAAGTGCCAAGTTCACGCATGATCCCGGAACCTATTGGGACACCGAGGCTAAGCGTCATGATGGAAAACCTCATGGGGAATTATAAATACATGTAAATAGTAAAGAATATATGATAAATAAAGGTTTTGGAACGACAACCGTCGCATCCAAAGGCAACGGGACCCAACGGGACCCAACGGGCTATATAAGAGATGTTGAGGACCTAAGCAAAATTTTTCAAAAAGTTACATAGGGTCTTAATAGTGTCTATAACGAACGTCAAATATGAAATTTCGTGAGTTTGCGGGTTGCAACAAAGTATCACAGAATTTCCCGAAAACGCACGTATAAAAAGATACGTCAAAATTTCTACCAGAGGGGGGGGGGGGATTTTGGTCATTTACCTTAATAATGTTCCATATGATCAAGTGTGGTGATTTTAGAGTAAATTTGGTCAAGATGTAAAGTTTAGATGGTTGACCTTGATTCTAGCCAATGGAAGTGATTACTTTGACTTTATAAACTAATCAAAAAGTGGGAACAAATAGGCATAAACTAATCAAAAAGTGGAAACAAATAGGCATACTTGTACATTGCCTAACTTTGCCTATAAATATGAAAGAAGGTGATGGCTTGGAGAAGAAGAAGAGGAAGGAGAAAATTTCAAGGTAAACCATGATTTCCATACTTGAATTTTATGATTCTTAGCTTAGTTTTCCATTCTTATGCAAGATTAAGCTAGTATATATGATCAAATCTTTATTTTATATGATGTTTAGTATGAACCCTAATAGGATGAATAGTGAAAAGTTAGGGTTCATAGGTGGGAGGTTGAAAATGAAGTGAAAGTTAAAGGCTTTGGTATTTTAAGCTTAAATAAGCATGAATTTTGATAGAATTTGTAAAAACTAGTTAGATAAGCCTATGGTTTCTTCACTTAGGGTTTATGTTCATTATTTGGAGATGTGGTTTATGTAGGAAATTAAGAAGAAAAGCCTAAGGAATATCACTAGCACGCTAAGGAAGGCAAAGCATAAGGTTTGGTACTTTAACTTTGGAAATTGTCTATTTTCTTCAACATTTTTCTTGTATGGCCGAACAATACATGACATGTAATGTTGTGTTTTTGTGTTTATATGATATGTGGATGTGTTTTAGATTGTTAAAATACCATTTGAAAAGCAAAAGAAACCATTCAAACCAAAGTATACAAAAATTGCTTAAAGATGTCTAAACTTTGGTGAATTTTCATTAAAAAATCTTAATTGAATTTTGCCAAAGGGACTTTATTTCCGTCAATAATACATTATAAGAGGTCTTAAAATAATTTTTTTAAGAAAAAAATA
>CATIWJ010230762.1:0-16583 GCA_949640765.1 Croton laevigatus | reverse complement strand
TGTGTGTGTATATATATATATATATATATATATATATATATATATATATATATATATATATATATATATATATATAATGGTTTATTTGTAATAGATGGAAGCTTTTTAGATGTGATGTTGATGAGCATGATTGATAGGTATAAATTGATGTGATTGTAATTACTTATGTAAGAAAGTATAAGTAGGTTGTCGACTCGAAAACTAAGAAATAGTAACGCTTCTTCTAGATTCATTCGTGTGTTTAGAAGGAGAGTTACACGTATAGCCCTCGTATAGGTCTATTTCGGTAAGTTTATAAAGGGTGTTATAACAACGATTGCTAAATAAAATATATTGCACTATTCAAATTTTCTCTTGATAGGATGACATGAAGTTTTGGGATGGAACATTTCTCTATTAAAAATACTAATTCTATACAAATATTAAGTTGAAAATAGAATTTGAGGCAGAAATATTAAATTTATATTAGATATTTTTATGATAGAAAATTCACAATAACTTTCAGGACGATTTAGAATTTCCATAGTCCCATGTACATACCTAATAATGACTATATTTAGAGCATAGATATGTAACTCATGCTAAAAAGATATAAGATTGTTATAATATGATGATTAATAATTAATGTTTTTAGATTTTAAGCTAATAATAAATTATTCGAAATTCAGTTCTATATAAATTTATTTAATACGAGTTTAAATATAAACGGGCTAGGTTAAACATAATAAAAGTATTTCGTATTTAATATGTAATTGTCACAATTATCTCTTGATTTCGGTGGTGACCTTTGGAGCTTTTAAGAGATTTCATATTGGAAACTTTAAAATGCGATTATAAATGTTAATCATAAGGTAAATTTATGATTTTGTCTCTGATATTTGGTCAAAACAACCTTATCTTTGATGTTTGGTCAATATTTTCTAACTTTCGGTCTTATCCTATGCAATTCTTCCATTTAGGTGTTTTAGTTTTTTAGAAATATTCAATTAAATTTATCGAATATTTTTTTAAAAAAATTTGATATGAAAGTGAAATACAATTATCCATATTAAAAAACATCCAATTGCAGCTAACACGTCTTTTGAAAGAAAATAAATAAAAAAAAAAATTGTAGAATGCAACATGAGCTGGCTACTATGTCGAAGTCTTTGTCTATAGCCTGCAGGTCTGTCCCCCCTCCCTTCTCCCCAGATAGGATAACATAAAATATTTATAGTTTACTAATAATATGGTCTTATTTTATTGGAATATTTGAAAGCTGGATCAAGTTAGTGGAAATTTTGGAAAACGACTTCCAAGAAATTTGCTTCAGTCTTGCCTTATGGAGTACAAAAATTAAATGAATTGCAACTTTGGTATTTTAAAATAGGATATTTACAAAAAATTTTTTAAATTTTATTTTATTCTATATTTTTTTTAGTTGATAAAAATATATTTATATTTTAATTTTTATTTATTTTTTATTAAAATAATAATAAAAAAATTAAAATATAATTTTTAAATACTTTTAAAAAAATTTCAAAAATTAAAAGGCTGTTTTGAAACTTGTATTCTTCAACTTATGAGTATACTGTTGTTTTTCCGATGGTTGGGTCTTTTCTAAAATTGGTTTGGCAAAATCGATTTTCTAGTGATGCATCAAATCATTGGAAAACAGATAACCTCAATGAAACTCCGGAATCATTTTCCTGGGTAGTAGTAACATCGAGCTGTAGGTCACCAAAAACCAAAAGGTCCTGGGTTCAAACCTTAGAGGTAACTAAAGACAAAAAAAAAAAAAAAAATAGTAACATCGAGCTTCGAACCTAATTCCATTATTTTTCTGGCTGATTTCCATCCATCTTCTCTTCTGCTAGCAACCATAAAATTTACCTTCATGATTTGCAGGTGCTACCTTTATGTATCAAACGAGTTTCATATCAAAAATCGCTTTTAAATCACGACAGAATCATCTTGGATTCTGTTTTCATTATTAGATCTTCGGTTTCATCTATATTTCCTGAAGTTTTGCTTAAAATCGGAAAGCATCTGTTCGTGTTTCTCTCATCGGAGACAAAGAAGAAGAACATAACGATCTCATCTATTTCGTTTCCCTCGGATTTTCCCTCTTCTTCCATCGTATTTGTGGTCAGGTTCATTGCCGTAGTAGTTGGCATGGTTTCATCGTATTGCTTGATATGTCGGCGGTGAGGAACAGTTGCATGAGGTGGTGAGGGTTTGTTGCTTCGTGGTTTCTGTTTCGCAAGGTTAAAGAAGAACAAGTTTCAAAACAACCCCTTAATTTTTGAGTTTTTTAAAATAGCTCGTAAAATTACATTTTTATCATTATATTTTAACAGCAAGAATTTTTTTTGGCTAAAAGAAAATAGAAAAAAAATATTGAATTATTTTTTTCTTTTACAAAAAAAAAATATTGAATTAGATAAAACTAAGAAAGGTTTTTGTAAATACTCCGTATCTTTTTTAAAATTTATAAACGGTTCATCATAGAGGAGAGTTCATATTGCTTTAGTCTTTGTCTAGTACAACGTTTCACAGGTCCATATCACCTTTAATATAGTTTTATTAGATAATTTTTATATGAGGCACCTGAACTTTGAGGATTTTAATAAAATTGTACATGAATTTTAATTTTTTTTTTTTTGAAAATACTTGAACTTAAAATGAATTTGCATAGAAATTAATTTTTGCAGGCTACCAATTAAACTGTCGGTTACTTATTGACATCGTGGCTACTTGGATCAATTTGAAATTTGCCATCATCTTCCTCCTCAAGCCAAGAAGGACCAAAATGTAAATTATCAACTAAAAACTGAAAGCAAAACGAGGAACCCACTATACTGAATTGAAGCTCTAGTCAAGAACAATTGAAATATGGCGTCCATTTATTAATTGGAACACTGAAAACTGTCAAAAATTACGTTTGAAATTATTGAATTGTATGAACCGACCCACGACCCACTGATAAACGGCGATACTACCAAGCAAAATATATGCCTAATTGAAGAAGAGATCGAGGAAAATTTTCCATAAACTTGCGTCTTTTACCACCAAACTATTTTTGCGTTTGTTTTCTGTATTTTTTATTTTTTATTATTTTATTACGTGGGATCTATATTTTTAAGTGGGTCTTTTAATTGGATTCATTTCTCTTTCTTATTTTTACATAAATTGGTTATATTTTTAGGTGGGTTAAGAAAATAATATAATACATTTTGTTTTATTATTATAATAATATAATATAATATAATATATTTTGATGATATGAAAAATTATATAATAATTATAATAACTATAATATAAGCCCCTCTCCACGGGTTTTTTTAAAATTTTTATTAAAATAATATAATACAACAATTATTATAATTATTATATTTTTTTTATGATAAAAAATTTTATTTTCAGTTTTCAGTGTTCCGATTTACAATTTTTTGGGTTGACGAGAGTTTCAATTTGGTATAGTGGGTTGCTTGTTTTGCTGCCAGAAATAGAATTTCAGTTTTGGATTAAAAATTTACATTTTGGTCCTTCTTGACTTGAAGAGGAAGATAATATCAAATTTTAAATTGGTCTAAGTAGCTGCCACGTCAGCAAGTAACCGGCAGTTTAACTAGTAACTTGCAAAAATGATTTTTAAGCAAATTGTTTTCAAGTTTAGGCATTTTCAAGCAAAAAATTAAAGTCCTAGTACTATTCTATTACAACTCCCAAAATTTAAGTACCTTAAATGAAAATATCCTAATTTTACCTCTATGTTTTTTTTTTTCCTTTCCTCTCGTTTAACTTTAGGTATGATCTTGAAATAAGATGTTCTAGAAACGCAAAACTTGGCCGGAACTTTTGAGACTGTTTCATGGGTATAGTGACCTTCTATAAATTTATGGATTACAAATGCATAGACTTCATTCATAATTGTCAATGGCTTTCTTTTGTTCCTTTTAACATTTGGAATATGATTTTGTAATTTTGGGTGCATAACATTTTGAAATTTCCCCCTCTTATAATACAAAATCCCACCTTCATTCAAAATTGTAGCCAAAATTTCGGCTACCAATATTTCATTTTTCCAGTCTCCAGCCCCCACCTAAAGTGCCTCATTTCACCCCGCCCTTTCCTGATTCATGAACCATAACGTGCAGACAACTTGTGCACAACATCCTCTTTTCTGTCCTACTTATTGGAGGCAATTTAGGAATGAAAAATTGAGGGGAAAAAAGAAGAAGAAAGGAAATAATAAAAGTCCCTATTAATAAGAAGGGAGGTAATATATAAATTCTATAAAAAAGTAAAATAAATTTACTTAAATACCCTTATATTAATTAATTAATAGCTTTAAAAATAAAATGTTTAAATTTTATAGGTATCTTAAATAAAACTAGTATAGAAAAAACTATGAGTTTTCATAAATGAGCTACTTAAAATGTAAAAAGAAAGAAAGAAAGAAAGAAAGAAAGAAAGAAAAGAAAAGAAAGAAAGAAGACTACTTAAAGTAAAACTGTGAGTATATTACATGATGTAAATAGGATAAAAAACAATTAATATGTGATCGTATCTAATTCACTAAGTTACGTAAACCTCGGGAGCCGGGTGGTGGTTCAACGGAAGCGAAAGCGATTAGGAAGCGACGGCATAAGGTCTCAGGTTCGAATATCCATCGGTGCAACAAAATTTTCCGCTCCTTGGGTGTGTGAGTTTGTGTGCGTGTGTAAATACTATGTTAAACTCATTGTTCAGTCTCTTAGATAATAAATAATTTTAAAATATATAAATCACTCATAAAAAATTAAGAGTGTGTTTAGTTTAAGTGTTTTATGTAGATGATAATAGTTGGGTACCTAACAACTACAATTTTGACAACTATAGTTTTGACGTTTGGTAAATTTTAAAATTAACATCTTCTATCTCAAAATTTTTCATTCCAAATAATAGCATATTCTAATTAAAATCATGTCAACTTTATAAAAATAATTATAAATTTATTTATTTTTAAATTATTGTTAGATAATACTATTTTTAATGATAATTTAATAATAATAATAATAATTTAATTTAATTTAAATTATATTTGTATAATAATTTAAATATCAAAATAATAAGTATTTAACATATAATTATAATTATATTCTTATTTGTAATTTAATATATAATTATAGTTATATCCTTATTTGTAATTTCACATGTAACCGTTATTGAATTTTTATCAAACAATAAGACGAATCAGTTACTAGCTATCAGTTTATTAGAACCAACCGGTCTCTAAATAAAACATATTGGAGTATTCAAATTTTCTTTTCATAGGATGGCATGAAATTTTGGGATGGAACATTTCTGTATTAAAGGTACTAATCCCATGCAAAAATTAAGTTTAAAATAGAATATGAGACGGAAATATTAAATTTATATTTGATTTTTTTAGAACTGAAAATTCACAATAATTTTTAGGACGATTTAGAATTTTCGCAGCCCAGTGTACATGCCTAATAATGGCTATATATCTAGAGTATGCATATGTAACTCATGAAAAAAAAAAAATTACATGATTGTTATAATATAATGATCAATAATTAATGTTTTCAAATTTAAGCTATTTGTGAATAATTCGAAATTTAGTTCTATATAAATTTATTTAAAACGAGTTTAAATATAAACAAGCTACCTTAAACATAAGAAGCATTCAACGAGTCTGGTTTATGGTCGTATTTAGTATGTAGTCGTCGTCGGATGTCACAACTATCTCTTGATTTGGGTGGTGACCCTTGGAGCTTTTAAGAGATCTCATATTGGAAATTTACAAATGCGATCATAAATGTTAATCACAAGGGTCAGTATTATTATACTTAATTTTCAAATAATTACTAAAATATTTCAAGCTTTCGGGACTATTACCCTATGTCATTTTCAGTTAAATTTATGGAATATTTTTAAAGAATTTGATATGAAAGTCAAATACAATTATCCATATTAAAAAACATCCAATTGCAGCCAACAAGTCTTTTGAAAGCAAATTAAAAAAAAAATAAAATTGTAGAATGCAACCTGAGCGGATCCAGCAGTACAACTATCTGAACATCGCCGTTTAAAAAAAAAAAGCTGTCTTTGTATCTTCCTAAAAAAAACTATCTGCAGTTCTCCGGCGAAAATGATTTTCAGCGACGACGAGCCAATTCTTACCCTACCAGATTCAGGTTGGAGTTTAGTTGATAAAAGAACTATGCATTTTCCAAATTCATTGTCATTCATCTTTCTATATATTTTCTTGGAATTTGTTTGGATTTCAGGGTCAAGGCCGACGCCACTCGTACCGGGAAAAGTACAGCTGACAAGTAAAAACAACAGTTCTGTACCGTTGGAAGAGTGCAAACTCAAAGTAATGCTGGAGCTTACAGCTGGAGATTCCACCAGTGAGAGGCCTGGGTTGGATCTTGTGGTGGTCGTAGATGTCAGCGACAATATGCCGAGAGAGAAATTAGAAAAATTGGAAATTGACCTGCTATCATTCACCAAGAATCTTAGCTCCATTGATCGATTATCGATTGTCACATTTAACGACCATTCCACAAGGTTGTGTCCGTTAATGCAAATAACTGAAACCTCACAAAAATACCTTAAAAGTCTGATCCGTTGTCTTGTTAATAGTGGTGAAACCAACATTAGAGATGGCCTAGAAACTGGATTAAAAGTGCTAAATGACCGGAAAATTAAAGATGGGCGTATAGCCGCTATTTTGCTTTTGTCGAGCGGTGAGGAGACCCGTGGTTTGTTTGCTGCCCAGGTTCCGGTAGGAAGTGTGCCCGTGCACACTTTTGGTTTTGGGGTGAACTATGACCCCCGGGTAAGTTAAAAAAATTTTCAATTATTTACTTTTTTTTTTTCTAACAAAAAGTTTGTACAATTAATCCTTCAAAATGACTTGTATTTTGATAATTCACAAATTCTGTTTTTGTTTTAATATCTACACTACAGGTGCTCATGGACATCGCATCAAACAGTTTGGGTGGAACCTTCACAGATGTTCAAAACATAGAGAATGTGAGCAAAGCTTTTACTCTGTGTATGGCCGGTCTTCTGACTGTGGTCGTTCAGGAATTGAATCTCACTGTCACTGGAGTTGAAGATGAATCAATAATATACCAAGTATCCGCCATAGGCTATAGACAAACCAAGGATGATGAGGTTGGCTCTGTAACTGTTTCCTTGGGGGATCTCTACAGCAAAGAGTTGTGTACCATCTCAGTAGACCTTCTTCTCCCAGAGAAATGTTTTGACTGTGCTGTCGATGTCCTCGAGGTCTCTTACGCGTATAGGTAAACGGGCTTGGCTAGAGAAAATCAAGAACTTTAAGTTGCACTTTTTTTATTTTGTTTAACCGGTGGTTGGATTGTCGGCATTTAGTCTTGAAATTAAAAACAGTTGGTAAGACATACTGCATTACAATCATGATTATGTCATCTCAATTTCTTTACAGAGAAAAGAATGTGGGTGCTAGGAGCACCTGGTGCTCCTTACCCTTTACATTTTTTTTTCTTTAATTTTTGTTTTATTTTATTTCAAATCAAATGTTGAATTGTATTTACACAGTCCTGATTAATTTTAGCAGCTTATAAAATTTAACTATGCATTATTAATTTTACAAAAAAAAAAAAATTAGAACCATTCTATTTTTTATTAAATTAATAATATAAAATTAAATTCTGTAAACTGTGAGCCACTGTGTTTTTTATACCACAATTGTGTAAATAAAATTCAATATTTGATTTAAAAAAAAATAACACAAAAATTTTTTTTAAAAAAAAACAAACTATATGAGCAAGAGGTGTGAGGTGCCCAATATGGGTGTTCTTCTTTATAACATTATAAAAAAATCAAGGAACATAATCATGATTTCATTTCATTTCAATTCGGTGGTATTACTAAACATTGCCTAAAATCTTAACAATTCACACTAAATTATACATGTAAATATTGTAACCGTTGTTATCAGTTTGATGTATAATACAACGTAATATGTATGCATATGCAGCATTGGAGGAAAACTATTTGAATCCCCACCAGCACTCATTGTTGTGAAACGCACCGGAACAATCATAGAGCAGGAAGAGAGGCCAGAGTTCATCACTGCAGAGACCGGTCTTGAGGATATAAGATTAATGGCTTTTAACAAGAATCTGTTGGATTTTCTTGACAAACTGCCTGAAGATGCGTACTTGACAGAAGAGGGGCTGGAACACCATGGTATACTTGAGACGATGAAGGAAGAGTTGCAACAAAAACAAGGTACGTGCATGTAAAACCCTCAGGTCTTTTA
This sequence comes from Croton laevigatus, assembly GCA_949640765.1. NCBI lineage: Eukaryota > Viridiplantae > Streptophyta > Magnoliopsida > Malpighiales > Euphorbiaceae > Croton > Croton laevigatus. The sequence continues at coordinate 8,278 of CATIWJ010230762.1, read as the reverse complement.
AATTTGAGATTAGGAGTAAAATAACTATTTGTAAGTCTTGAGAATTTTGAAAGTGAGTTTGTTGTTTTAAGTATTTAAATATTAATTTAGGCATTACTATGAATATTTCAAGTATAATATTGATATTTGTCGGATTTGGAGTTTACCGACTTATTTTTAGATGTCTCGGTATTAGTGAATATTTTTGTAGTCTTGATTGGAGGTAAATTTTATTAAATTGACGTTCAATGTTTAATTTGGAGAATTTTGGCTTTAATATTAGTTGGTTCCAAATTGGAGATTTTCGGATAGTTGACGGTCATTTTATATTTTACGATGTAAAAATTATTTCGTAGAAATTTATAAAAGTATATATTTGTTTATTTATTTTGGATGGATAAAAATTAAAATTAGTTAAATTAAACTGTTGAGAGTATTATATTTATTTAGAAATTTTTTAATTAACTTTATTTATTATTTAAAAATTATTTCAGTTGTCTTTTTTTTAGTATAAATCTGTAATATATAAATCTAGTGCTTTGTGTGTGGGTGGCGGTGGAAAACAAGGAAAAGAAATCAGTGGGATTGTATGGAAAAAAAAACAGTGGGATTGTGTGTGTTTGTGTAGAAAGTGGGAAATATATATATATAATAATATTTGAGAGAAGAAAACAAAAGAGGGTTGGCGGATTTGGGTCTTTGAGTGCATAGAAATGATGGTGGAAGACGGAGTAGAGTGGGTTTGGGTTGTTTTATAGCTATGCTTTTGCCATGAATTTACCTTCCATTTACAGCTAGTTTACCATCTGTTTCCAGCAGTTATAGTTGTTCCAATTTTGAGGTTTTAATCTTTTTCTCTTTAATCCTTTTATGTTTCGTGATTAACTCATATTAAGTATGTTTAAATTGATGTATCATTATGTTTAATCAATTATGATAGATTTAATTTCAGATTAATTAGTTATTTTTATTGAAAAAGTAAAGTTAGGTTTATGATTTAATAAAATTGGGCATCCTAGTTTTCTTTTAATTTAAAATTAATTTGATCTTTAAAATTGATTTGGGATAACTTAGTTTCTATTTATATGTTTGAAATTGATCGATTTTCTATTGGACTAAATTTTTAATATTATTTTTCTTACAACATCAAATTCTGTTTTGCGAAATATGTTCAGCAGTGACTTTGATGATTTTTAATAAATTATAGAAAAATCAAATTAACCTGAAATTATGGAACTCATCTAGAAGTCCATTATATACGAAAAATATTTTGAAGTTGTTTTAGTATTGTTTGAATTTTGGATAAATTATTTTTCAAATTGCTGTCGGTTTAGTACTTAAAGCTGTAACAATATTTTGTGAGGTCTATTTATTCCGATTGGTCTGAAATTTTCAGGAATGATCTTTTGATATTAAAGTGTGTTAAATAAAAATTTTAGAATTTTTAGCGTCAAGAATTATTTTCTGTGAATTTTCAAAATAGAGGGTTGTTTGTATAAATTTTGAAGGTTTAACTCCAAATTTCGTAAATTTGCTTTTAAATGAGTATTAATATGAAATTTGATTTAATTAAGCTTTTGAATATAATTTGAACATTCTGAAATATATTTTTAAAATATTTGTTCTATCCATCATTATCATGCATAATAAGTTGTTTTCCATCATGTCAAGTTAATTGGTATATTGTTCGTTTAGAAAGTTTCTTGGTCAACACTCGGGGTTCAACCCAGTGAATTTTTAGCAGTGGGAACTGAGGTAAGTTCATGGGCGTGATTGTTTACTTGCTATGTGCTATTTGCTAACCGAGTATTACATATAATATTAAGCTCTTCTTTATATAATTATTCTTTCTTATTTCACTAGACCATTCTGTTGCATCCTGACCTGCATGTGATTAGGATACAAAGAATTCTGTGTGTGATTGAATATGTGACTTGTTTGTTAAATAATTGTGATTTGTATACTTTTGTGTGTTGCGAAGGTGTGTCATATGGGGACAGAGGGATTGATTGAGGTGCTCATTGAATTGCCCATTAAGGCTTAATGCCTAATTCATTGAATATTGACTATTGAAGCTTGATGCCTAATTCATTAAATATTTACTATTGAGACTTAATGCCTAATTATTGCTAATGTTATTGATTAATGAGGTCATTATAAGGGTAACCATTATTATTGATCATTGAATTTATTGTACCATTGTTATTGAGGAGGAATAAGGGAGGAAGTGTTATCGGTATATGGAAGGCCCCAACACACCATCATGTCTGAATTGTTTGGGCTTGATTTTATTGTTATATTTGAATTGTTCTTATAGTAGTGATTCTCTGCCTCATATGATCTTACTGAGCGTTTATATAACGCTCACATCCTTATAGGTTGTCTTTTGTAGGTTGGTTCATTAGTGGGTTGTTTCTACTTTTCATGCATTTTTTTCAAGGTTTAGACTATGTTACTCTTCCTATTGCTTCCGCTATTAGAGATTCTAGATACTGAGTATGGACGGACGGAGTCCGAACCCTTTTTTTATAATAAGCATCTAGCACCTAGCTATTTGGTAAACTACGGAATTATTGTTCTTATATTGTTTTCTTATAGTTGCTTGGGATTTCTAGATTGAGAATTTGTACTAGATTTGCTGAAAGCAGGGTTATTATACTGTGAAATTTGGTTAACTTAGAAGGCTTGTGCAGTCTACTCCAACTTAGCTGCACACCGGTCACGGCACCAGTTTGGGTCATGACCGTGGAGAGTAATTATAGTTGTTTATTGATGCACTGAAAAAAAAAGGAATATTACTGTTTTAAAACTTTTCCCTATAGCTAATCAAAGTATGGTATGTTGGTTATTCTATTAAAGTTGTAAAAATGTGGAGGTGTTAAATTTGATTCCTCCCAAGCACATTGTAAAAACCTATTGGGTGCATACCTCCTTTCTATACAGTGATCCCATACACCAAACCATGAAGAATTTTCTAACTTTTAGATAAGTTTATTCTTTCCTTTTTACTGTGCATTGTGGTGAATACTCCCCATATTTTGCTAAGCTTCTCATTGGTAGGAATATTACTTGTTTAGTGCTTCAAACGGCTGGTTTTTCTTGAGGTCTGTTTGCAATTTTTATTTCAGATTTGGTGTTGCCACATGTCTTGTTATATCCGGACTATTCTGTTTTCGATTACGCCGAGTTGCTTCCCTTTTTTTTTACCCTGTTATCTGAAGTGGGTTTTCTCTTCTCTCCTTAATATTGTTTTGCTCTGTTTGAAACCTAATGGGTGCCATTATTGATTCCGCAACAGCACCTCTTACACGTCATCCATCCAAGACTTTGAAACTTGAACTCCATACACCATATTTTGTAACAAATATGTCTTGAAGATTTATTAAAATTTTAAGGAAACTAATCAGTTCTGATGGTAGTTGTTCTATGTGTGTAGAGGATGATGAGCAGTCAGATACAATATCTCTGAATGAACATGATAAAGTCTCTTGGGATAATTTGGGAGGAAGCGAAATTCAACCAGTACTAAAAGAAATTCTTAGTGAAGTAACGGCTGTAAGCAAAGGAAATGATGATACTCCTTTAATTGTAGCAGCAAGAAATCGAGACTTGACAACTGCTTTGATACTTATACGCCAGGCTAAGCAGGCAGGAAATGATTATTCCTTACATATGGCAAGAAATGGGCAAGGACATACAGCTTTACATGTGGCTGTGATGAATGGATTTCATACGCTAGTTTCATGGTATGCTCAATTATATAAAGAAGTGTTTGAAAAAATCGTTAAACATGAGTATCAACAACTTCTCCTGCTAGCTGCCAAAGCCATGGACAAGGGAAGTTTTCGGGAAATCTTATCAGTTTTGCCTACAGTTTTCCCAGATAGACCGGGGTTCCAACAAATAATGGAGGCAACTTCTGATAATGCTTATACATACGTAAAAGGTACATATCATGCTCTTTCATTGATTATGAATAGATGGTAAGCAATTACTGGTATGGTATTGAATAATATATGTGACACTGTAAATTTTGATAATGCTTATACTTCGTGCGCGTGTTAGGAAATGAAAGTGCAAGTGTTAGGTTTGAAAAATGTTTGAAATGATTTGATTTAAAAGTTTTAAAAAGAGTTTTGATTTAAAGGGTTGAAGAGGATGTTAAAACTGATTAAAAATATTGAAAGATTTTAAAGTATTGCTACTTTCGTTCCAATATATATATATGTTAGAAAAATAACATTTTATACTAGTACAAATATAGAAAATGACTTATATTTTGTGACACTCTAAAATAGAAAACATACTTATAATTTGGAATGAAAGTAGTACAAATAAATTTTAGCTGATTTGGGTGTAGTGTGACTTGATTGGTCATTCTACTTTCCACGGAGTTGGTAAGATGCAATTATTTCGAGTGACTCTAGTATAATTACTTGCATCCACAATTAAATTACTAGAGAGAATTATTTTTACCCAATTCTAATTCCTTATCATAGTATCTGAGGCCAGATTATCCTCCTCTTTATCTCTCTCCATTAAATTAAAAACGAAATGAGATTACTGATTCTCTAGATTCATGCAATTGTTTGTTTCATTGGCCTTTTCTGTATCAGGTTTAATCCATATCGTTTCTCATTTTTCATTGGGTTCTCGTTTAATCAATTTAATAGGTTTTTCTTCAACTTTCTTGCGGTTTGTGATTAATTTCTCTATTGTTTTCTTTATTGATCTCTATTCCTTCGCTCGTAAAACCTATTCTGTACATATGTGAAATGGCTCGGTCGACTTTCTTGATTTTTGATTGAGTTTATCAGAAAGTTTACATCTATACTGGATTTGTTCTAAAATTTCTTAATTGATTGATTATTTGTATTTGAGATTTGTTCTCCTAAGTTTGGTAATTTGGCCTCTATTGTGAGGTTTATTGTGAGATTTGCGAATCGTTTAATTGATTTGTTGATTGATTCTAGAGTTTTTAGTCCCTCCAACCTCAGGTACCAAGATGAGAAAAATAGAATTTAAGAGTAAAAATGATTCTCTCTCTCTATTAATATAATTGTGGATGCAAGTATTTATATTAATACTACCTTATTTATATTTTTTTTAGTGTATTTTTGAATTGTTTACATTTCCATTTATAGTAAGCTTTATAATTGTTTATTATCATTTCTTTATTGGCATTGGTAAAAAAGTAAATTTTGTAAATAGTTAGATATTGTTTATTATTATTTTTGTATTAGTATTAATGAAAAATGTGATTTTATTGGTATTAGTGATTTTAGGGTGTAAAAAAATGAGAAAGATAAAGGAAGTATATCCCAGCATATCTTTATTAAATTGAAGCAAACAATTTGATAAACATTTATGGTTGGAGGCCAGCAAAGGTGGTTTTGCCCTCGAGTCCTAACGGACTGAGTTCGAAGCCTCCTATACACATCCGGTGCTTGAGTTTATATCTATGTTAAATATATATATATGATAAACATTTGAACAATTCAAATTTTGCATGTGAAGGTTAATATTGTTAAAATTTTAACAGCAAATAGGAATGATGTATCAGTTATAAAGAAATAGTTACCTAAATTGGATGACTATAATCTTATCAGATATTCTGTCATCAAATATCCTCGAGTTTGAAGAAATCAAGACTGCGTATTTTGCTACTGTGAAAGGCACGTGGCTAGGTACAGAAGGTATGTTAATTCTATCTACACTAGTTTTTTCTTTACATTCGTTCCATTTGTATACTCGTGTTATTCTTTATTTTAATTTTATAATTTTTAAAATTTTTTTTTTCTTATTGAAAAATAAAGACTTTTAGAATTGGAATGCGCTCCACATTATTTTAAAATATTATCATCAAATTTAAAATATTTAATTTTTAATAGATTATATTTTATGTTACACTATAAATCTTTATTAGAAATCAAATATAAATAATATTGCTTAATTACATATAATTTAAATTTATTTATTTATTACTATTCTATTATAATTGAATTTTGATAGGACAAATTAATAACTTAATTAATTTTATAATAAAAATAATATTACTTTATAAAATAAAATTTGGATTCAATATTATTTTATTATAATTTAAATATTTATATATATTAAAAAATTATAAATATAAATATAAATAATATTTTTAATATAATAAAATTTAAATTTATGATTATTATTTATAATTTAAAATTAAAAATTAATTACATATGATTAAACATCATGATACATATGTAGATATCAAAATAAATACGGGTGAAAACTTGAATATTGCATATTTTCTTTTGCAAACACTATTATAATTTTTTCTTCGTATTTATTTATGTAAATTTTTTTCCCCTAAAAGTATAAAAGATTACGTTTTTATCTCACAACATAAATCTCATATTTAATTTGCTTTTGTAAGAACTATTAAAATTTTTGCTCTGTATTTTTCTAAGAATAGTAAACGTAAAGAAAATAAAACTAAATATTAACATTAAATTTCTAAAAAAAAATTAGTTAAAAAATTTATCATATTTAATAAAATATTTATAACATAAAATTTATTGACAATAATTAAAAATAATAAAATAAAAATACTCTAATACGGTTTTTTTTTTAAATAACCATCTTCCTTATTGAGGTAGATTTGATAAAACAAAAAATATCAATCTATTAATGAATGATATTATGAATTAAAGAAATTTAAATAGAAAAGAATTCAATTATAATATAATTCGAATTTAAAAATAAAATTTAACAAAAAAAAAAATTCTAAACAGCTGATGCTAAAGTAAAGTTAATTTTAGACAATAAAGATAGAAATTGAGAAACAAAATATACAAATTTACATAAACTAAGTTTTAAATTAATTTCTTTTCACAGTTATTCAAGTCTAATTAAAATAAATTTTAATCATATATTTATAATCTATAATTTATCTTTAATATATATAAAAGCAGGAATGAAGATGGTAATATTGAGAACGATAAAAATACTCCTCAATTTCTAATTTTTTAAGGGTAGTTACTTTTTTTTTTATTAAATTACTAATTTAATTAATTAATAAATAACAATTATGATAATATTAATATAATATATACTAATGAGGAGTTATTATTAATATAATATTATATTCCAATTGGAAAATCTCAGTAATATATTGATTTTATTAAATGGTTTTTAGACGAACTAATTCTATAAATGGATTCCTAATAAAATAAGGGGTCCTTAGGGAATCGGACGCCTATATTAAAAAAATTACAGAAACAGTCTCCGACCAAATTTAAATGGAATATTAATATTCTAATAGGAAAAAGAATCCCCCGCACATAAATTAAACTACAAAAAGCATGAAACAAATAAAGACAAATCCACTCTCACCAATGCCCAAAAACACGCGCGTACGTAACAAAACCAAATTAAAAATGAAAATTTCGAAATACAGAGCAGAAGCAAAACAAAAAAATCAAACCATGGAAGAAATAGAGGATGAGCAGTTTCGTTGACGGTGAAGAGATCCAATTACATAACAGAAACATTATTGCGGCTGCTGGGATGATTATATCAGCGGCGACTTTTGAGAAGAAGAAACACAAATTCTGTGGATTTCGATTTTTTACGTAGATAGCAACCTAGAAGATATATATCCCTGATCTGAGAGAAAAAGCCATGGAAGCCATGAGACCCAAGGTAGTAATGAATAACAGCATTATTAGTAGAGGTAGTACCATCAGAAGCAGTAGCTGTACCACCCACAACTGCAAAAATAATAAGAAAACTGCATAATAAAAAAACAAAATTGTTCAAACTCGGTTAAAATATTGTTCAAACTTGGTTTAAAAACTGTTCAAACTCTGTTATAATCAGCATCTGCAAGTTCAGTAGCTGGAGTGCAAAATTAGAAGAAAATAGACAAAATCAGTAGCAAACCTAGCAACAATACAACATTAAAACCACAAAAAAAAAGACCCATTTTTCATTGGAAAACATCTAGCATCATAAAATCCATAAAAAATTATCAAAACCATTAAAATTCAACGAGTTTAGCACAAAACAATAACAAAATTGCAGAATAAAAAAACCAAAATTGTTCAAACTCGGTTAAAAAGATGTTCAAACACTGTTAAAGAACTACAAACTGAGGAGACTGTTCCCTTAAATTGAAAACCCATAGTAAAAAAAACCTATTACTCATAAAAAATTCCATTGTCCAAACACTGTTAAAAAACTATTCAGATACTGTTAAAAAAATGTTCAAAGCCAGTTCAAAAGTCTTTTAAAAAATCTTATGAAAAAACTGTTCAAACCC
>CATIWJ010230678.1:0-16163 GCA_949640765.1 Croton laevigatus | reverse complement strand
TCTTCGAAAGTCATTGTATGGATTGAAGCAAAGTCCTCAGGCTTGGTTTGGAAAGTTTAACCAAGCAATAGAGGGGTTTGGGATGCAAAAATCCAAGAGTGATCACACTGTATTCTATAAGCAATCTATGTCTGGCATTATTCTATTATTGGTGTATATTGATGATATTGTAATTACTAGAAGTGATATGGAGGGAGTCTCATCATTAAAATCTTTCCTTCAAGACAAATTCAATACTAAAGATTTGGGTTCCTTGAAATATTTCTAGGGAGTTGAGGAGTCAAGAAACAGGAAGGGTATTTTTTTATCTCAACGCAAATATGTGTTGGATTTGTTAGCAGAAACAGGGAAATTAGGAGCTAAACCATGCAGTACTCCAATGCTTCCTAATCACCAACTTACTAAACATGAAGAGTTGTTTAATGATCCTGAACAATATAGAAGGTTAGTTAGAAAACTAAATTATCTCACAGTAACTTGTCCTGACATCGCTTATTCTGTTAGTGTTGTGAGTCAGTTTATGTCGTCCCCTATAGTCCATCATTGGTTAGATTTGGAACAAATATTATGTTATCTCAAGGGTGCCCTTGGGTGAGGTATTTTGTATCAAAATCATGGGCATAGAAATATTGAATGTTTCTCTGATGCATATTGGGCAAGCTCCAAGATTGATCGGAGATCCACTACTGGGTATTGTGTTTTTGTTGGTGGTAATTTGGTCTCATGGAAGAGTAAGAAATAGAATGTGGAATCACGATCTAGTGTAGAACCGGAGTATCGTGTGATGGCACAATCATCAAGTGAACTGATGTAGGTCTCCTAACTCCTCGCTGAGATTGGTTTTAAGGTAACAAGTCCAGCAAAGCTGTGGTGTGATAATCAAGCTGCGATTCATATTGCCTCAAATCCTATTTTTCATGAATGGACTAAACACAGTGAGATAGATTGTCACTTTGTCCGTGAGAAAATTCAAGAAAACTTGATTTTTTACAGCTTATGTGAAGATTGGTGAACAACTAGGGGACATTTTCACAAAGGCTCTTAATGGTGCACGAGTTACTTATATATATAACAAACTGGGCATGATAAATATCTATGCTCCAGCTTAAGGGGAGTGTTACAAAAATAAATGTAAATAGATATTTTTCCTATATTAGTTAGCATGATTAGCATGATTTTAGGACATTTAATTTACTTCCTAAAGTAGATGGGTAGAATGTATATAAATATATACACCTTTTTCTTAAGAAATATACAATCTTTTCTATTCTATTACAAATTCATTTAGAAAATATAGCCAATCAATTGCCAGATTTATTTACTGATCCAAAACGAGTAACTAAATCTTATAGTCTAGCTGAAAATGCTCTTGTTAGAATTGAAGTCTCTAAAGGACAAGTTGCCCAAGCTAGTGAGTTTATTACACACCAGAAGCGTGGTAAACTAATCGGTTCCAAGGATAAAATTCCTAGAAAAAGAAAAGGTGCAAATGTTCAAAATGGCCGAATTTCTAGAGAAAATGCTCTTGAAGAGGAAATTTTTTATGAGGTACTTGACACTGTGAAAAGTTTTCAGAAGAATCTCAGGAACCTAAAGACATTAAAAATGATGAGATCTCAATAAATTATGTCGTGTCTGGTCAAAGATGGAATAGAAGCTAAGAAAATGTCAACGAAATATTTGCATATAATATAGCGCTAGATATTGTAAAAGAAGACGAGGATCTTGAACCTAAGTCTATTAATGAATGTAGACGTAGAAATGATTGGCCAAAATGGAAAGATGCCACTAAAGCAGAATTGAAATCCTTTGAAAAGCGTAAAGTTTTTGGACATGTTATCCAAACACCAATGAATATTAAACCAGTGGGATATAAATGGATTTTTGTACGAAAACAAAAATAAAAATAATGAAATTATGAGACACAAAACAAGACTTATTGCCCAAAGTTTTTGGCAAAAACTTGGCATTGACTACAAGAATACATATTCTCGTGGTGGATGCAATTACACTGAGATATTTAATAAGTCTGGCAATTCATGAAAGCTTTGAAATGCATTTAATAGATGTTATGACTTCTTATCTATATGGCTCATTTGACAAAGATATCTATATGAAAATTCCTAAAGATTTTAAGTTGCTTGAAGTATAAAAGTTAAATTCTCGAGAAATTTATTCCATTAAGTTGAATAGTGCTCCTTATGTATTAAAAAAATTTGGATAAATTTGGTATAATTGTCTTAGTGAATATTTAGTGAAATAGGGCTACAAAAATGATGCTATATGCCCATGTGTATTTATAAAAAGATTTGGATTCGAATTTGCAATCATTGCTATCTATGTTAATTATTTAAATATTATTAGAACTTCAGAAGAGATATCTAAAACTATGGATTTATTGAAGAAAGAATTTGAGATGAAAGATCTTGAAAAGATAAAGTTTTGTCTTGGTTTGCAAATTGAGCATGTTGCAGGTGGTATTTTAGTCCATTAATCCATTTATATAGCCAAGGTGTTGAAGCGATTTTATATGGACAAAGCACATCCATTAAATTCACCAATGGTTGTTAGATTGCTTGATGAGAAAAAGGATCCTTTTTTACCTCGAGAAAATAATGAACTTCTTAGTCCCGAAGTACCATACCTTAGTGCAATAGGAGCATTGACATATCTTGCTAGTCATGCTCGACCTTATATAGCATTTGTAGTAAACTTATTAGGAAGATATAGTTCTTCACCAACACAAAGACATTAGAATAGAGTTAAACATATTCTTTAATATTTTCATGGTACAATGGACTTGGGTTTATTTTATACTAACACATCAAAGTCAGTTTTGATTGGTGATGCAAATACAGGTTATTTATCCGATCAACATAATGGCAGATCTCATACATACTACTTATTTACATGTGGAGGTACAATTATATCATAGATATTTACAAAATAGGCTATTACTGCTACTTTTTCTAATTATGTAGAGATTTTGGCTATTCATGAAGCAAGTTGAGAATGCATTTGATTAAGATCAGTAATTCAATATACTACCTTCGTATTTTTCATTTCTGTTTTTGGGTGTATTTTTCAATTTTTTACATTTCCATTTATAGTAAGTTTTGTAATTGCTTATTATTATTTTTTTATTGGTATTGGTAAAAAAGTAAGTTTTTAAAAGGTTAGTAATTATTTATTATTATTCCTGCCTTAATATTGGTGAAAAAGCTAATTTTATTGGTATTGGTAAAATAGTGAATGTAAAAAAATGAAAAATATAGAGATAGTATTTGAGGTACATGTGGTCAGCATTTCTATAACGATCTCCCAACAGTTTTATATGAAGATAACGCTGCATGTATACACCAGTTAAAGGAAGGATATATAAAAGGGGATAGAACAAAGCATATTTCTCCAAAATTCTTCTTCATTCACAATCTTCAAAAGAATGGCGATCTTGATATTCAACAAATTCGCTCGAGTGACAATCTTGTTGATTTATTTACGAAGACTCTTTCTATAACAAGTTTTGAGAAACTAATGCACAAGATCAGAATGCATAGACTCAAAGATCTCAAGTAATATCTTCATAATGGGAGTGTAATACGTACTGCACTATTTTTCACTTTCAAGTTTTTTATCCCATTAGGTTTTTCATTGTAAAGGTTTTTAATAAGGCAGTATGTTATCACGTATTCATAAAAGGATATTTTACTCATTTTTCTTCATGTAATTGGTAATATTTTTATGAATATTTTTAAAGACATCCAAAGAGAGTGTTATAAATAAATGGATGTCTATTGGGTCCCTCATCCTTATCTGTATTAAGATTTCTCCTCTATAAATAGAGGAACTCTAACTAGTTTAATACTATGTATTTATCTTTCAGTCTCTATTACTTTTGCTCTCTTCTCTCTCGTTTGTTTCCTGCTCATTTATTTTCAAAATAGCAAAAATGTGTATTAAAAAACATTAGAGGGTATGTATGGTTTGCTAGGGGTGAGCATTTGGGTAATTCGGGTATTTTTGAGCAAATTATTGACAAATTACAAAATTTGATTTTTTATCTCTCTTTACTCGAGTTATCCGAATTTTAATTTTATCCAAATTACTCGTTTAACTGAATTATAATATAATTTTTAAATTGGCCGATTAACTAATTTTTAGGATCTTTAGCATCAAATTTGACCAAATTGGCCGAATTAAACCTATTTAGCTAAATTGGCCGAAATAATCAATAATTTTTCAAACTACTAACATATAATGTAAACACCAACTAGTTTAAATTATTCATTTGGGATTTGGCTGAATTGAATGAACCTAAAAATTAGTTAAAAAGAAGAAATTGACCGAATTGCCACTTTAATCTTTCAAACCTTAACAAATAAAAAGATTGTAAAACTAAATAGCTCTAAATTTATAAATAATAATATTTAAATTGGTACTCCAAATTAAGCCTCCAGCTAATTAGTAAAATAAGTGTCCACATTTAAATTTTTTTTAAATTAGCTATATTTAAATCTTCAGTATGGAACTTCAAAATGTCAAAAGAGAAAAGGATTCAATTTCATTCTTTAGTAGCCTTCTGTCCTAAACATTCTTCATAACCTATTTGCAAAAGAATAACAAAATGAAAATAAGCAATTGAAGTTTAATATTTTACTAATTCAAGTTCATAGATTTTACAAACTGATGGTTAATATTTGACATCTAATAGCCATCCATTTAAGTTTTAAGATCATCCAAAGCCATAAGCAACCTATAATAAAGACTAAAAAGAAAATAACATGAACATCAATTACACATATAAGTTTTTCAACCAATGTGACCCAAATCTTAGTTAATATAAAAGCAACAAATTCGTTAGATTCCATAATAATTTTTTAGACCAAAAGCTATACGTTACCTAAATTCAGTAACTTGACTTCAATGAAAAAGAAAGTAGCTTTTAACAACTTAATATATAAGACCACGAATTTTATAACAAAAATAAGACCCAATAGATGTTGGTTCATACATGAAAATTCATTCAGCAGCTGCTAATTCATACATGAAATTCAGTCACCAAATTTTTAATCAAAAAAGAAAAAAAGGAAAATAAAGCATATTCAGAATCAAGTAGGGGTAAGCACACAATTCGATAATTCTGGTATATCAGGTAATTCGGTTCGGCCAAAAAATATTAAATAGGTAATTCAGTCAAGAGTTATAAAAATTTCGGGTAATCTCGGTTAAACTCAGGTAAAACAAATTTTGGCCGAATTAGCCTAATGACCTAAAACTTAAAACTCTGATATTTTGACATGAAATGTATAATTCTAATTTCTCTAATTCTCGCTCTTAGGAGTGAGTAAATAATTAGAGTTAATCGTGTTATTTGGGTAGATCGGGTAATTCGATTCATCCAATCGAATAATTTAAAAATTATTTTCTGATTAGGTTAAATCGGTTAATCGTGCAAAGGGTAAATTCGAGTAATTCGGATGGAGAAAAAAAAATTCATATTTTGTAATTCAATCAAGATTTTTCAAAAATTAACTGTTCTAATTGAATGCTCATCCATAGAATCAAGTATTCAAGTAATAACTCCTACCTGACTTGAAATTGCTAATTTTCTATCTTATTTCATCAAATCCAAAGCTACATGTCATGATAACTTATTTAAAAACTTTCATTTGACAGCTACAACTATAAGTGCAGAAAAGTCTCATTCAAAATGCTGCAATATAACTCAATTCATGAATGGCAATCCAGCAAGTCCTCATTCTTCTTTCTAACATATTATGCATGTTCCTAGATATATAAATGAATAGATGGAGTATTCATCAAATTAGAAATATTCATCAAAGTTTGGTATTCAAGACAAACCATACAACCAAATCATCCAAAAGTTATTCATAACCCAAACAAAATACATAAAGAGGAATCAATTACTGAGTAATTCATAAAAAGAAGGAGTTAAGCAAAATAAAGAAGAAAAACCTAATCTTTGCAAAGAAAGTGAAATAAAACATAAGAGTAGCAAAAAGAAGAAAAAAAAAATGTACCATTGATTTGAGCAAAGAATATGAAAAACAAGGACTGGTCCTTGGCTACGAAATTCCACATCGGATATTGATTGAGATTTAATATGACATATAAGTTAGACCACTTAACTCCTTAGTTAACTTAGATTAATCATTTTATGCTAGTAGATTTGGGCCTAAATAGTTGACGAAAGCAATTAGGTGGATCATTTTGAAGGCTTGCGCAATCAGACTCAGTCTAGCTACAAGCAGGTCGCGGCCCCTAGGTTGGGTTGCGAAAATAATGGTATCAGAATACAATTTGGCATAACATCATATTTGTGCATTATATTACATTGCATCTATTGTGAATTTGTGAATGAATAATATATGTTTTGTTGATTTTGTTTTGCTATAGTTTTGTTTATTATAATGATGATGTTGGATTAATTATTAGGTATTTTGAAGTAGTTTTAATTTAGTTTATTGAGTTGATGACATAGGATTAATTGATAAACATTCTGTAATATTAATTTTGCGTTTGAATTCTAAAATATTAATATTTGTTTGGATTCTGATATATTAATATTGGTTTTGATTGGGCATTAAGAGCTATTTGCTATTTACTTTTTGAAAATTTGGATTAAAATATTTGGTTGTGGATTTGAAAGTTTGGATTTGGAATCTATCACATAATGAATATTAATATGAGCAAAACTGGAAATGTTATTAGTTCTTAGAGTGTACGGTTATGATCTAGCTAACCATAACAACATATGCTAAGTAGCGTACGCTTTTTGAATTTACGTGTAATCAAAGTAATAAAATTTGTTTTATTTTTGTTAATAAATTTATAATTGGAAAATTTTGAGGGCGAAATTTATTTAAGTGGATTAGAATGTGAAACCCTCAATTTTTGGGTGACTTAGAGATTAAGGACAGATTGGTAGTTTGGGTATTTTATTTTCTATTTAATAATAATAATAATATAATAATAATAATAATAAATAATATTTAAATGGGAGGTTTGGATGTTCAGTGAAAAAATAATATAAATAAATAATAAAAGGTTTGGGTATGTTTTTTTGGCAGAAATAAAATTAAAAAAAGTATATAAAAGGGGTTTGATTTCGGTTGTAGGGAAAAAGAAAATTAACAGTGTGGTTAGGGTTATTAGTTTTGTGTGCAAAAAAGAAGAGGGGAGTGAGAGAGTACAAGAAAGAGTAGCAAAAAAAAAAATATTAGGTTCTAAGTTTGGTAGACAAAGGAGAGAGGAGGAAGGTTTTTTATTTTGTGTTATTATTGGGACCTATAAAGTTAACGAAGAGGGAAGAAGATAAGGGCTGACAGCAGGATCCAGTTTGACGATAGACCAGGTTGGCGACGGCTGGGGGTTAGGTTCGGAGCTAAGGTAGAGGAGCTTGCATGGTAGTGTTTGGCTTGGGTCAAGGTGTAGGTGAGTCTGTTTGGTTAGGAGAGAGATTTTCAGGGGCCTGTTGAGCATTTTTGTTAGGTGGTAATCAAGCTAATGTTGAGGGTTAGTAATTCTCAAGGGGTGTTTTGGGATTGCTCTGCAAATCAGAACATTTTGCAGGTCATTTCGCTTAATGGTTTCCATTTTTCTTCTCCACTGATCATTTATTTTAGGTGTTGACAGATCATTAAATTTTGGTTTATCTCTTAGTTTCCTTTCAGTCTAGATATTTCCAGACATATTATGTTCAGTGGACTTGGTACGAATCCTTTTTTATGTATTAGGATATTGGACATATTCATTTTTTATTAAATGCAATTAAACTTAGAACTTTTGAACACTTAGAACTTTTGAACATTTGAATTTAGAGCTTAGTCTGCATTTGAATTTTGTTTATGTTATTTTAAGGCTTGTGTAGTTAGACTTTGGTTTGAATCTAGATTTGAGTCGTGACAAAAATAGTGTCAAAGTTAGTCATCAGTTAGAAGTGTAGGTGTAACATCTTGTGAGATTTATGTGTGTCATAACGAGGATGTTATGCATAAAAGGGGAAAAGTTTGTGAAATCCTACAGCAGATATTGATTAAGATTTGATATGATATATAAGTTAGGCCACTTAATTACTTAATCAACTTAGATTAACCATTTTAGGCTAGTGGATTTGGGTCTAAGTAGTTGACGAAGGCAGTTAGGTAGATCATTTTAGATGCTTATGTGATCAGACTCTGGTCTAGCTATAAGCCGATTGTCGCCCCTGGAATCTTGAACACCTTCTTTATCGATTGGTCGGTGATTGCTGCTAGCATGAGGAGATACAAATGGCAAGGCTGGGTGAGGGCTGGTTTGGTATTGGTGGCGGTGGTGGGTTAGCGATGTGCAGCGGAAGAGACAAAGAGATTGAGAGAGAAGATAGAAATTAGGATAAAGTCAAGAATAAAACCAATGTGAATAGCAAAACAAAACTCCTATAGAAAAGGAATAAAAAAAATGCAATGTTTTGTAAAATCGGTTAATTTAGCTAATTTGGTCGAACATTACCTTTGACCGAATAATTTCAAATTGGTCGATATTTCCATGATCTTGGGCTAAATTAAATTTTTACAATCCCTTGACCAAATCATATTGTCTTATTAGGCCGAATTGGTCGATTTGAATGCTCAACCTTATGGTTTGCTAATAAGATCCTTGTATGGATTTGATGTATAAATAATACAAAAATAATGTCAATAAAACAAAATTTTAACTTAACTAGTTTTTCTAAGCTAGCGTTGCATGCATTAATTCGTTTTATAATATAACTATTGATGTTACAGTTATTTTGATCAATTATATAGTGGTAGTAATAAAATTTATATAAAAATAATAAATTCTTGTATGAATACCATTAATTAAGTATGATGTGGATAAAAATCCTAACTAAAAAGATTAACAAACTTCAAGGACTAAAATGCTTTAATGTTTATCTTCTTCATCTTGTTCCTCTGAAAAAACCCTAACCTTGAACAGCCACAGTCACAGCTTTAACTAGCCGTTGCATTTGTCGTTGTTCCTCATTTTTGAACATGTTCATCTTTTTCGACGGATGCTTTATTGCAACCCTATGATTTTCGTCAAAAAACGATGAAAACAGCATGGAATCTCACTGGCAGTATGATTCTTGATGGAAACAAACCAAAAACGACCTGAATCACGTTAAAAACTCAAAGTTTGTGAATTTCCACATGGTGCAAAAAATTCATTCAAAATTTTGGCCGGCTACCAAACAAATGGTCAGCACGAGGACAGTCGTCTAGTACCCTGTTTATTATCCGGTCGCCTACATTTGGCAAATGCGGCAGCGATAAGGATCCATTTTTCTTCCTCAATTTTTCCGACCAATTGTTTCAATTTCAGGATTTTCTCTTTTTGTTTGTAAAAAAAATAAAGAATACTTTTAAATTCAATAACTATTAAAAGAGGAGTATAAAAGGAAAACTAAGAAAAAAAAGGTGTTATTGATCTTTGGATTAAAAAAATCAATGGATTAAAAATTTTAACGACCATTTCACACAATAATAATTTTAGAAAAGAATTTCAAATAAATATATTTGACTGTTATCTATTTTAGTTTGTTAATTTGAAAATTATTTCCTTTAACAGTTTGGTGTCCATAATTATTTTAAACTTTGAATTCATCACAAAAATGTAAGTCCCTTTAGGCACTAAAAAGAGGGGGTGAATTAGTAGCTATTTTAAAATATGAAGATTTTGCAGAAGTTGGTGGACTAAAAAAGAAATGAGGGAACAAAAGTTTATAGTGCTTCGATCCAAACTCTTGACCTACATCCATTTTTCCAATCCTATAAAGGAATACTAATCACTAAGAAATACAATGAGGTTTTAGCAAGTTTCCCTCAAATTTAAGGTTTATTGCTCACCCAAACTTACAACAATCAGGTTAGTGTTTAAAGCTTACACCAAACTATTACTCAAAACAAAAGAAGTTGGGTTTAATGCTTTCCTAACAAACAACTCACAAAATAAAATGAATACAATTGAATGAAGAAGGATGAAAGTACTAGAGGTTGTTGAAGAATTGAAAATCAGTAGTTGTGTAACCTCTTAAATAAAGTAAATGGGTGTATTTATACCCATAAAGCAAAAACTAGCCGTTGCTCCATAGAATTTAATTTTTTCAGAAATTTGATAGGCTACTCGGGCGAGTACCTGACCAACTTGCGCGAGTTCAGGCACAATTTTTACCAAAGGTCATATAACGAACTCCGTCCACGTCAGCAATCATTTAATGCACTAGTTGTTACAAATTTTTGAACTGCAACTCGGGCGAGTTCCTTGAGAAGACTCGGGCGAGTAGATTAACTGTTGACTTTTGTTGAAGCTTTGACTTATAAACTCCGGCGAGGTTGATTGTACTCGGGTGAGTAATATGCTTCTGGACCTTGGTGATTAAAAATACTTGGGTGAGTTGGGGGAACTCGGGTGAGTTTTGTGCGTCTGGAACTCTCACCAAATACTCGGGCATGTAGGAAGGAACTCGAGCAAGTTTCTTGCATCGGGGACTTTTGTAATGCAAGAAATACTCGGGCGAGTTGATGAACTCGGGTGAGTTCCTTGTTGAATTTTGAAAACTTCAATCCTTTGCAAGTTTTAATCATTATCTTCACTTGTCATAGCTTGGATTTGTTGGAACAACTCTTAAACACTAAAATACACATTAGTAGATTACAAATTCAAGTTAGTTTGTCAAGGAATCAAAACCGAGAGATTTTGGCAATCCGTGCCCAACAAAAAATCCATACATCTGTGATGGATTCTTACTTTCATGGTTAATTTTTTTTTAAAAAAAACAATCATATTTCTATAAAGAAATATTAATTTCTATAAATTAAGTATATTAGAGTATAATATAATATGACAACATTAAAACTTAAATTAACTAACATAGAAGTTTTATAATTCATTTAATTTATTTAATATTATAATTTAAATTTTTTAATTATAATATATTACTAATATTAATATTATTTTATTTTATATTTTCTAATTAAAATATAATATTATATTAATAAATTGTCATTTATTTATTAATTAATTTAAGTAAAATAAAATGCTAATACTAGCTTCTAATTAGGATACATTATTAAAGCTAAACTATTATGATTTTTATTATTAATTAATTAATTTAATAATTTATAAAGACATAATTAATCTCAAAAAATTAGAAATATGAGGGGTATTTTTCGCAATAGCATGCGTTGTATGCTTTAACTCATTTTATATTCTCGTTATTGATGTTCTAGTTAATTTGATTAACACAAGTGTTAATTCATTTGATATTCTAGTTATTGATGCTATAGTTAATTTGATTAATTATATATTGATAATAATATTCATGTTATATATATATATATATATATATATATATATTTTAAAACTCATTATTCAATTTTATAAGTTTTTCTCCATGTTTTTAATTAGAATATATATACATATATATATATACTTACTTACTTCTAATTAGGATACATTATTAATACTAATAGCATTAGCATAATTATTAATTACACATCAAGATATAGTCTAGTAATATGTGCATTTATGACTCATGTATCGGAGTTCGAATCCTTCCTTCCCCAATTTCAAAAAAAAATAATAAATAAATAAATTATTGATATAGAATTACATATATATATAGGGGTAACTTCAATATGTCCATGAACTACTAATTCGAAATTGATACAATAGGTATAAACTAATTCTAATTATACCGAATATGAGTTTAAATATATAATTAGGTTCAATCTGCCCATGGACTACAATGCTACTTATTGTAATATATGATTAGCTACCGATAAATATCTTGGTTTATTAAGTTGTATATATTTTTATTTATTTTTGAAATAATAATTTTATAAAATATAGTTTGAATTTAATTAATTAATAAATGTAATAGTATTTAGAATGTAATTTGAATTTAATTAATAAATTATAACAATTATACAATATTTCTTATTAAAATAAAATTTAAATTCAATTAATTAATAATTAAGATAATATTTCTTATGAAAATATGATTGGAATTTAATTAACTAATCATTATTAATATTTATAAAAAAATAACTTTAACCTCAATACTATATATGAAGCCAATATTCCCATGTGTACATTTATATATTATAGATTAATTGGTTGGCTAAATTTTTAACAAATTAATTAATTAATTGCACGTACAAATGTCTTATGTATTTCGTTTATTTATTTACTTATGCAAAACAAATTACTTAGTAATTTACCCACCCACTTTGAATGCGGACTATATTTTACCCACCCACTTTGAATTTTCCAGTAATCACTTAGTAATTTGGTTTGCTCACGATTGGGAAAAAAATAATGATATATGGTATATGAATCAATAATGAAAAATAATATTAATTAGTGGATTCAACTTGCATATTTTGATAATTTTGCATTTTCCTTACAACTATTCTCAAGTTTTCCTACGTATTATAAAATATAAAATACTATATTAATTTCTTAATAAATAAAATATAGTATTATTTATTCTAATAATATTTCTTATTAGGATAAGATTTGAATTTAATTAATTATTAATTAAAATAAAATTTTTTATTAGAATACGATTTGAATTTAATTAATAATTATTATAATTAATTATAAAAAGACAATGTTAACCTCAATAATATAAATTTTAAAACCATATGTTCATACTTTTATATTTGTTATATGTTATGTGTTGTATTTTGGTCTAATAGATTCAAAGATGAACCAGGTGGGAGAATGGTTTTCAATTATGGCTCATTTTAGTAAAAATGCCAAATATATTATTAAGCATTGGTAAAAGTTAGTATTTTTCAATTATAAACACAAATTAATTAATTAATAAAAGAGAATGTTTTTATTTTTAAAATAATTTTATAAAACACATGACAAAACATACGGTTCAATTGAAGAAATATTATTTTTGTTTTAACAAAAAACAAAACCCCCATTATTAAAAGATTGGCTAAATACATAAAACTGCTTTTTAGACGTATACGTTTTTTAAATTTCAAATGCACAAATATTTTTTCGTAAAATTAGAGTAGCCAACTGACTTTTTTTAGTCAAAGTTGAAGGTTTTTTTTTTTTTTTCTTTTTTTAGTATTTGGTCTTAAAAGATTGGTAATTTGAAAAGAGAAATACATTTGAAGCTAGCTGGTAGTGAATTAGGAGTAAAAGGAAGATGGGCACCCATGACCTTTCTGAAAGAAGACAGCCTATAATTCCCCATTAGACAATTACTCTTCCCCGCATATGCTCTTAAATATGGTGTTTCAGAAAGGAAGTTTCCAAGCTATATATAATTTTCTTCCATCTCTAGAAATATTCTTTTACAAATAGAAATTGAAAATTTATTGTGGAAATGCCAGTACAGCAGAAAGTCTACTACAAGTAATTTCCTGACAATGTCATCAATAAATTAGAATTTATTCGGCTTTGATTATTCGTGAATTAAAATATTTATAATTAGCCACTGTTCTAAAATATTTACGGAATACCACCAACAACCATTTAGCCTAGCAAGAAGAGATGATACACTCCTTAAGAAAGTTTCGAAATTTTAACATTGTGAATGTAGAAAATTATTGAAATGTTCCTTAATTAAGCCCCGTAATTAGTTAATATCGTTGTTTGCGGCTCAAAAAACAAGAGGAATTCCGTGTGTGTGTGTATATATATATCACTTATTGAAAGTTTTCATTAATTGAATATGTTCTGCAAGGGATGCAAATGATTCCATTTGTTTTGAATTTTGTTCAAACATAACGATTTGTGAAGTATAGTAATATATTTTCAAGTGTTTTTTTTATTGCACTAGTAAGTGTGAAGACCATACTTAAGAAATCTAAGTGAATGTTGCTTAACAAATTGAACTGCTAAAAATTTATAAGTGTCTCTTGCGCTATATCCCTGTCTCTCATGCTAAAAATTTATACAATGGAGTGAATACAAGCGGATATTCAAATCAAGTGATGCATTTTCTATATGTGGAAAGGTATTATTGATGGGTGAGAATCATTCGGAATAGATTTAAGGTCTAAAATGGGAAGAGAATTATCATTTGGATTGTCTACACTTGAGTCCATCTTCGTTTTGGTTATAAAATGATTTAGGTGAAATGAAATCAGTATTTATAGATGTGTGTTAGGTTCAGTTTTATGCCGAGAAATATTTGTATTTTTTTAAAATTTTTCTCTAAAATTTGTTTTTAGGTCTAAAATTGCGCAAAGTTTTTTTAAAAACTGTGAATATTTTTTTAACGCCAAATTTCAATTTTGATGTGAAATTTTCAAATATGATCACCTTTTTTTTTTTTTTAAAGTGATTTTGTGTGTATTGTCATCTAATTATTGTAAAGAAATCAACATTAATATTAATTATGGTTATAATTTCTTCAAGAATAATTATTAGTTTCTCAGAATGACCAAAACACATTAATCCTAGTGTAATTTCAATTAACATAACTTTAATCCTAGTGTAATTTCAGTTTTCACTTAATATATATAAAAAAAAAAATAGAGGGAGTAAAAAAATTGTATGATATATTTTTTTTTAACATACCACCTCTGCTAACTTTTAATTAAAAAAAATTGTATGATATGACTAAAACTAATTTAATTTTCAAATATCTATCCAACAAAAACTACTAGTAATTAATTTAATACTTGGGTTAAATGAAAAATAAAAAAGTTTAGAGTAAATTTATGGCTGGTTAGAGATGGTAACGCGAGTGTCTTGGAATTTTTAAATATGAAATAAATGAGAGACTGTTTTTGGGGGCAGCCATGTCGTGATGATATTAATGAGGATGTTTATATGTTAATGACCTTACATATTAATATAATATTGTTTTATTGTCCACGTCCTAAAGTCAAATCTCTTCATTTAAGACTTCACCCATTTTATACCTCCCCAACGCAATACTATTCTTCTTTTTGCCTCGCTGTAAATTTACTTAATTTGGTCATATATTATGAAAAATTACTACTCCCTCCGTTCCATTTATATGTCCAAATTTTTTTTTTTAGGTGTTCTATTTATTTGTCCAAATTTTTCAAAATGGTAAGTTTAAGGTGTAGTGGGAAGTGGCAAAAGTCTAAATTACCCTTGACAGTGATAGATTGTTGAATTAAATAATGTGTGGTTTTTGAGGTGTGGAATTAAATAATGGAAACTTTTTGGGTTAGTGGGAATGCTTTTTGAGTTAGTGGGGAACATAGAGTGACAGTGATGTGACAGTTGTCTGACTGTGTCTGACTTTTTTGAAGGAATTGAATTTTCACAAAATAGACTGATTTTTAAAAACTGTGTGCAAGTTAGATAAACTGTGGCCAAGTTTGTCTGTCGAAAAGTGAATACCGGCCACAAGTAATTAAAGTTGTTAACAACCATAGCACACAGTGGTAAGTAAATGGCCACAACAAATTAAACTTGCTAACAACTATAGCAGACATTAACATTTATAACTGGCCACAACGAATTAAACTTGATAACAACTATAGCACACAGAGGTAAATAACTAGCCACAACTGAGTAAACTTGCTAACAACTAGTAGTAATTACGTTTGAAAAATGTTAACAGTGAAAAACCTGGGCACAACTCAAAACATGTGGTCACAACTTTTGCAAGCACGCGGCCCAAGTTAAATTTTTTTGAGAGTCAGAATTTAAAAGTTTAGGGTTTTATTTCCATCTTCAAATCAAAGTTGTCCACAACTCTTTGTAACTTCCTCTCCCCTGTTTTTCGTCCCACTTGTTTCAAACCGCAAAAACTCTTCCTTTCCTTACAAAAACGGTCGCCGGCGTTCCATTTAACAATGTCACCTAGATTCAAAACACAGGGAAATAAGAAAACACAAGAGATCCCTGAAACAGAGCCCGAAAGAGTAATGAGGGAGATAAGAAGCAAATATGCACAGGAAAATAGGGCAGCAATGGCGGCACCCGAGGTAGAGCGGTCCAGCGATGGTTCGGACGCCACGAGTGACGCTGAGGAAGAGCCTATTCATAACCTAAGATCTACTTCGGCTGGTAAAAGGAAGAAAACCGTAAAAGCATCTACCTCTAGAAAACAGAGGAGAACCCAAAAAGAAGCTCCTACTGCGGTTGAATCTTCAGATGAAGAAAAT